>JAPKLW010003431.1:28523-42022 GCA_026898455.1 Plectranthus barbatus
TATATATATATATAGTGGTTAGATCATATGAGAATAGATATTAATGTAAGAAATGAGAATAAATCTCAGCCTTTAATTTCACAAGATCTGCGGTCATGCTTTAATAATTTCCGTCTTCATTTTATCCTCCGCGAACTTCATTTTTACATATTTAAGGCTATCATTGTCATTTAGCCTGATGGTATCTCCCTCAAATAATTTTCATTTTCATTTTATCCTCCGCGAACTTCATTTTTACATATTTGGATCTGTAATTCCATTTCTTTTCGATTTTTCATAAGATTTCGATTGTCTTGTTGAGTCATCCAATACTCTAAAATTAAATTTAATTTTATTATTATTTAAATGAATTTTCTAATTTAATGAAGTTTTAAATAGATAAAATGAACTTAACATATTCTTCTGAAAAATTGATTTTATTTTTATTTAATTTAATCTTTTCCATTTAATGAAGTATAGAGGAGATAAAATGAAGAGAACTGTTTCTAAAAATTTGATTTTTTTCATTTAATGATGTATATAGGAGATAAAATGAAGAGAATTGAAATCATTTTTTCAGAAAAATTGATTTTATTTATTTTATAATGAACAACAATTGAGATAAAATGAAGAATAACTAAGATATAATGAAGAACTGCTAAGATAAAATGCATGTCACGTGTAAAATCAAAATTCACATCGAATTTATTTTATAATGAATCACAATTGAGATAAAATGAAGAATAACTAAGATATAATGAAGAACTGCTAAGATAAAATGAAAGTCACGTGTAACATCAAAATTCGAATCGAATTTATTTTATAATGATTCGCAATTGAGATAAAATGAAGTATAATTAAGATAAAATGAAGTATATAATACATAAAATGAACAAAACACAACTTTTGCGCCATGTACGTTCGTAATGACTATGTTGCCCTTAAATGAAGTAAAATGAGGATAAAATGCCGCGCGTTTTGTTGAAGCTTGTATGCAATCTGGATCGTTGTCTATGGACAAGATTTATTCTCATTTCTCACGTTAAACCATCTTCTCACCAGATCAGCCCCCTATATTTATATATATATATATATATATATATATATATATTGATGATCTGAGAAACGTCATTAGTATGATAAATGAGAAATATTACATTTTAACATAAAAATACTATATTTAAAAAAAATTCATTTTAATATCAAAATTATGCATTAAGGCTTACTTTCATTTTATCTTCAATATTTTTATTTTTATTTTTAATTTTCTTCATTGTAGTTTTATATTATTAAAAAAATTATTCACTTTTATCTTAAATTTAGTTTATTGTAGAGATCCTATTTCTAAGGCAATAAATATGTGTGTGAATCATGGCTGACGGGATAGCCTTATTATTCCCTAAAATAAACAAAATCAAGAACTGATTTTTGGATGAGATTTGCTAACAGTATCTACAAGAAATGACTCGGAATCACATAGCATAATTCGTTTATCTAACATAAATTTCCCTACCACTTTCGTCCGGATCGATGCCTGAGAAGCCAAAGGCGTATCTGACGAAGGTGTCTACAGCTTGTTCTAATGAATTTGTGAATCCTGCTTCGAAGTTGGCTGCCTCTTCCGGAAAATCTTCGAGAAAACTTGTCAGTAAAACAGCGTTTTCGCGCAGAGAAAGGATTTTCAGCTTCTTTTCAAGAACAGTGCAGGTGTTGCAATGTTTAATGCCAATACGACGGCTGAAGCAACTATGAAGAAGAAAAGAACAGTAAATGAGACGTCGTTCGGAACGTCTGAAGCAAATGGTATTCTGGTGATTCAGAATCCGATCTAGTTGATGAGCAAGTGAATCAAGAGCCTCATAAACCATGGCGGTGCACTGTCTTTACAGCAGAAACGAAGAGAAGAGAGAATTCAGAACAGACTTTTTCTACTGAAGATTTAATTTGAAAGCAGAAACAAATGAAAATGGTTTGGAAACTAGGCTTTTCTAGTGAAGGCTTAATTTCAAAATGTGGGTCTTGACTTTAAATGGGCAACACTAAATGTTGTAGACATCCACTATACAATTAATAATTACTTTTTTTGTCCCACATAATTAATCTCATTCAATTTCAGCACAATAACTAAGAAGATACAAATAGAAAAATTAATAATTTATTAAAATGAATGGATTATTTTTCATTTTTGATGATGGGATTATTATATGGAACAAACAAAAATAAAAAATAAAATTAATTTCATGAGACAGATAAAGTATAAATTAACTTTTCAATTGTGGGGTGCGTTGCATGAATTTAATATTAAATACTTTGTTATAATATTATTATATAATATACTTGTATACGTATGTTTATATATATATATATATATATATATATATATAGAGGAGATATTATAATACGATCAGAAATCATATCAAGAAAGAGGGGCACTTTGAGCTGCCTCTTGCTCCACGGAAACGAGCTTTCGAGTAGCTCAAGCTCCAGAAATTGTAGGAAGAAGGAAAAGAGAGAGTAGACGAGAGGAATGAGATAAAGTTTAATTCATTTCATTGATATTTTTCTGAATACAAAGTGGATAAGATATTCAATGCAAATTAACATTGTAAAACCTAATGGGCTAATATATTTGGGCTGGATCATTTCTTCTTATTTATAGCAGCCCACTTGATGTATCATTCCATTCCCCAACAAAAACCACCTTGTCCTCAAGGTGGAGTCTCGAATATAAATCTCTGCCTTTTGAAATAGGTTGACACCAATCTGGAGTATCAAAACATAAGAAATACACCCTCCATGATCAAAAACCACATCATATTCTTGGGCCATCACTCGATGTGCATCACCATCCTTTGGTTGCCAAACTCGGTAGCAAACTTAGAACCACAAGTTAACTGCTCCCTACCTTGTTTCAGCTGTAGTCTTGAGTCATGAATACCAATAGGAATTGTTAACCCATTAAAGACTTATCCCACTCCGAATATGAACTTCTCAAGAAATTAGTGCAGGCGTTTTTACTTTTGTGAGATGAAGGATGAGAAGAGAAGTCACTCTTCTAATGCTTAGTATTGACACTCATGCACGTAGAAGGGCATCCAACACATTCACTCGAGCCATGCATGAAGGATAGGAAGGAGATTCTAGAAGATGGGTTACGTGGATGTTTGGATGTAACAGACTCTAGTTAGTTGTACCGTTAGTTAGACTTCTTGTTGTGTAGAAGCTTCCATCATACATTGTATATATACACATAATGTATGATCTAAGTCAGTTTCCCGATTCATAATAATAAAGATGATATTTTAGGGTTTCTCTGCAACTTTTATCTCATATTTCACATGGTATCATTAGCCAGTAAACACTTCATTTTTCTTCGATCCTAATTGTGATATGGCTTCCTCCGTAGAAGACGCTCTCTATGAGGAGCAATTGTTTCTTCATGGCTCGGATCACCCGACATTGCATTGGTGACGTTTTCTCTCACAGATTCTAATTACTGCATGTGGCAGATTGCGGCTGTAACAGCGTGGATTTCCAAAGATAAGCTTGGCATAGCTGACGGTTCATGCATGCGTCCACCGACGACGTCCAAATACTTTCGTCGATGGCGCAAGGTGGATACCATGGTGCTTTCATGGCTTAAGTCTTCTATATCAAAGGATCTCGTTCATCAATTTGCTTATGTGAGTTCTGTTGCTGCTCTATGGCGTGAGCTCGATGAGAGGTATAATCTCACAAATCTCTCTCTCTTATTTCAACTCAAACATGGTATCGCGACTATGCGCCAAGATCGGTGTGGTGTTACTAATTTTTATGGTAAAATCAATGATCTCACAAATCAATTAGATGCTTTGCGGCTTGGTCTTGACTGTGAGAGCGTGATTCAAAAATACTTCGACAAATCTGAGGATTTTGTTCTCGGTGCTCGTGCTGCTTTGACAGATGCTATGGAATTTTTTGATAAGATTCGAATGGAGGATCGATCAATGGAGTTTTTACTTGGTTCAAATGACTCCTTATCGGTCTAGAAGAATCAACTGTTACTCACCGAGCCACTTCCACATGTTACCAGAATCTATTCTATGATGCTTAAATCAGAACAAAACAGATTGGTGGTTGATAATTTTCATATGGGAGGAGATAATGTGGCTATGTATGCCAAACATCAGTCATCTTGGTCATGTGATTCTCATCAACTTCAGAAATTTCAGAGGCACGATACCACGCCACTGATTTGTTCACATTGTAAACGCACCGGTCATACCGTCGATAGGTGTTTCAAGTTGATTGGATACCCTGATAAGTTTGATCCTACAAAGAAGAGGGGAAACCCTAATATAGTTGTTGCTGTTTCTGACTCTCCACTTGATTGGAGTATGAATGATTACAGCCCATCTACTTCCACATCTTCTACTACTGAAGTTGTTAATGTGGCTTTTCTACCGGATTTTGCAGGTAGTTCTTCTTCCACTTATTCCAGTTCCATGCCTGATATATTATATAATCGTGATGCTTGGATTGTGGAAATCGGAGCTACTAGTCATATGTGTACTAAGCTTTCCCTTCTTCTAAATCCCACTCATATGCTCGATCCTATTCTGGTGTGTCTTCCTGATGGAAGTATTAAACATGTATCACACAAGGGCAGTGCACAGAAATCTCCCTATCTCACTCTCATCTCAGTCCTGTACATCCTTTCCTTCAAATTCAATCTCATGTTAGTCTGTAAAGCCTCACGGGATTCTAATATTTGCTTCAAGTTTTTTTTATTCTTGGTGTTTGTTGCGGGACCTTAAAACTAACAAAGTCATTGCTGCTGGTCATATGCTCAAAAATCTTTACTTCCTGACTGCGCAATCATTCACCAGTTCTGCTACCCAAGCCTCACAACATCACTATGCTTCTCATGTTTTTACTCATATTCCTTATGTTACCTGTAATCTTTCAGTCGATGCTTCTATGTGGCACACTAGATTGGGACATCCATCTAGTGATGTACTTGATCACATTAAAGATTGTATTTCCATTTCCAGTAAATCAAATACTCATTCATGAGAAATTTGTGTCATCTCTAAACAACATCGTGCTCCTTTCTCTCTCAGCTCAATTCAAAGTAAAACATGTTTTGAGTTACTACATATAGATGTTTGGGGACCCTACAATACCACATCTCTCACATGTTCAAAATTCTTTCTCACCTTGGTTGATAATTTCATTAGGTGCACCTGGACCTTTCTTCTCAAACATAAATCTCAGGTCTGTTCCACCCTCAAAACCTTCCTCAAATTCATAAACACTCAATTCCACACAAATGTCAAAATACTCCGATCTGATAACGAGTCTGAATTTCTCAATCATTCCTGCACTACCTTGTTCAATGAACTTGGTATTCTTCATCAGAGATCATGCCCATATACACCTCAACAAAATGGTGTAGTTGAGAGAAAGCATAGGCACTTGATCCAGGTAGCTCATGCCATTCTTTTACACTCCAAATTGCCTAAATCCTTTTGGGGGGATGCAGTCCTTACAACCACTTATCTTATAAATCGCTTACCATCTCCTGTCCTAAACTGGAAATGTCCCTATTTTAACTTACACAATAAAAAACCTGACTACTCCCTCCTCAAAACCTTGTTGTTCAACTTTTGTGCTGATTAAGTCTCCTACAACTGATAAGTTTGATAGTAGATCTTACTCTGGGGTTTTTGTCGGGTATCCTTCTGCTCAAAAAGGTTACAAGGTCTACATCCCTAATCTTAGCCGAGTTCTTATATCAAGAGATATCATTTTTCTTGAAAATGTCTACCCATCTATTCTTGTCACTTCAAATTCCTAAATCTTCCTACATGTCATCCCATTCAGCCTTATACAGATGATATTACACCTCCCATTCCTTCCTCTCTGCAGCATAATCAATCTGATTCATAGCATAATGGATCTGCTTCACCTCTTGTTTCTCCTGACTCCAATACAATTCATTCCTCCTCTATTCTTATCACTACACCTGCACCTCGGCATAGTTCTCGCCCTTGCCATCCTCTAGCTTGGCTCAGAGATTATACCACTACACTCTCTTGTGTTGATTGTTCTACTATTTTTTCTTGTCCTTTTGCTAGTACATTTACAGACTCTATTGCTCTTTCGTCCACATTTCAAGAGCCCACAACTTATAATCAGGCTCGAACTAACATTAAGCGGCAGGAATCTATGATGACTGAATTAGATGCTCTTGAAGGCAATCAGACATGGGAAATTACCACCTTACCTGAAGGCAAGCGAGCTGTGGGGTGTAAATGGGTGTACAAGGTGAAATGCAATGCAGATGGGAGTGTCAAACGCTAAAAAGCCCGACTTGTAGCAAACAGTTTTACTTAAGTGGAAGGTGAGGATTTCACTGATGTATTCTCACCCGTTACTAAGATTGTTATTGTTCGGTTATTGGTTGCTTGATGCGGCTAAAAGTTCAATCAAAATTAAACTCCTAGCTACACAAGAATAAAATTTGTCAAATTCAGGTCCTTCTTCCCTTCGCCCGCTAGATTACCGGGATACTATAGCAAAGTCTAATAGCTAGGCAAGATAAAATCGTTGAGTGATTTCTATCAACTAGGCAATCAATTTAAACCTAAGCTAACAACATATAACAAACAATGAATTAAACCAACAAACAACATTCAATCAATTCTCTCCACACCTTGGTAAACCAAGACAAGCAAATACTCAAATGAGGTAGATAGGATGTTGAAATAAATGTAGATTTAATCCAATTAGGTTAATCATTGATGTAAACAAGTTTTAATTCCTATGAGATTGAGCAATCGACCCTACACTCGTTAACCCCTTGTCACGGCGAGCTAACGGTTGATGATGCTAAAACTTGCAAACAGTCACGTTATTAAGCCCTAGACCACTCCAAATAGATCGTCAATTATTGCCCTACGACCTAGCACCGCACATGGATTGGAACTAAAATCGTATGAATCTACACAATTCACGATGATTCCGCCCGCGTGTTGGCTGCAGCGTTCACGTCAACTACCTCCTAAGTTGGCTATTACCTACACCTAAGAGGTAAGGAACAAGTTCTAGTGCAATTCAAGCTCTCAAAGGAAAGTAAACAAACAATTATCAAACCTAATCTTCATGCATCCTTGTTCAAATCAACATCCAAATTGAATTAGAACATCATACCTCTCAATTGTAACAATACAAAGTTGAAATCACAATTGATAAGTAGAAAATGAAATCTTCCCCAATTGGATTTGCTAGGTCTTGATCTACCCCCTTGGATCTTCAATTCTCCTCCTAGGATTGATGATTTAGCTCCTTGATAGGTTTTGGAAGAGATGGAAAATGGAATCGTAGAGAGAATTTAGGAGGTGGTTATTTAATGTTATGAAAAAGTTATGAAAATAACCATTTTCCCCCTTTTATAATGAGCAAACAGGGCCTCGGATCGCCCGGTCAAAGTATGGCTCGACCGGTCGAAGCTGGAAACTGCAAAATGCTGAAAACTGCCAAATGCTGAAAATCACGTTCTGGCTCGGCCGGTCGGATTTGGCTCGACCAATCCAACTCTCTGTTGGCTTGGCTCGGCCGGTCCTGCTTGGTTCGGCCGCTCCTGCTCCGCTCGGCCGGTCGACGCCTACAAACTCCAAACTCGTGCGATTTTTCTCCAAAACTCCACCAAAAATGCTAGTTTATGCCCAAAACCTATCCTACAACATTCAAAACACAAAAACACAAAAACACAACAAAAGAACAACAAAAACATATGATATGAGAGTAAAATGGCCGCAAACATGCAAGTTCACACATCGAAAAATAGGTCATTTTACGCACATATCATAATTCCCCAAACTTGAACCTTTGATTGTCCTCAATCAAAACAAAGTAAAGCCATTAATCTACCTCGTGCAATACCTCATAGCTCATCAAGATCATCTTAGCATGTTCAAGTAAAACGAGATTATCACCTAACTTTGTAACAAGGTTAATGCTAAGGACATGAACCACTCATCAAAAATGGATACAAGAAATGAAAGCACACCCTCACGTGTTTAGGGAAGATGAGATTCACACAATCATAAGATATCGAACTTGATTTCCATAGGCTTGCATCCATTCTCACCACTATACTACAACGAGTTAGTTTCTAGAATCAAAAAGGTCTTTTCATGGGTTGAAACGTGGCTAACTAAAAGGTGGGTGGTTTTGGGCCAAAGTGACTAAACTTCTCAATTTCCCAAAACCCCCAAACTTGTTCTTTTCGAACCACTACAAACCCCGAGGCTTATTCATTTCACAACACTTTTTTTTTCTTTTCTTTTCTTTTCTTTTTAATCATTTTTCAAATGCACCATCATTCATTCATTTTTCGGTGCCCTCTTTTTTTTTTTTTTTTCAAACACTTACACCACAAATTTCGTTGGTGCCACATTTTCTCGGATTCAAACCAATCCTTCATTTCATATCTTTCATGCCTCAACATTTCCTATCAATACACATTCAATCAATTCCCAACCCAACTCTCATCACCGTATTCACCCTCATACACTCTTTCCCCCCAAATTTGGTCCTAATTATATCAAAGAAGATTCACCAATAAAGCTCAATCACGGGGGTCAAAGATATGAAAGGCAAAATTATGATAACAACCACCTTATACTCCCGGTGTGAAAGGTAGGACTAAGAATCGATGGCCTAAGATCATTTTCTAGTTACACACTCATGCCAATAGATAGAGAACGGATGCAAGTTCTAGATTTCGTACTCTCAATCTTGCCACTCACAATCGAAATAGATATGACAATATCATGGCTCAAACCTCACAGCTTTTTGTCAAGTCCTATGCATTAACCACATACAAAACTCGGCAATTCAAAAGTTAAACTTGAATCATGCTTCAAAAACCAGATTCCGCCCTATCATTGGTTGAGGTAAACATCAAACTCCACTAAGTAAACCATGATTAAATCTCAAGCCTCATTTGGGTTCATCACACACACACAAGCACACAACAATCCTAACAACAATCTACATGCCATAAAACAATCTAACAACAATCTAAATGCAATGCAACTAATTGGCAAGAGAAACGATAGAATGCGTTACCCATCGGTAGCCACGATTGCAACGCTTCTCCTGAAGGGATTCGTGAACTGAATCACGAAGTCCGTTTGCCAAGGATCGTTAATTGGAATATCAAAAATAAATTGCTATGCCTATGAACAATCCTAGCATGCTCCTATATTATTATGCATAAGAAGGTTGTGCGGAATACCTGGATTGAAGAACGATGAAGAACGCGTGCGTAGAGATGCCCTTTGATCTTTCCCACGCACCAAGATTTAATTTCCTAACAGATTGAGGAAATTAATCTAAAGAAAATAAATCAATATTTTCGAAAATAAAGAGGAGAGAGAAGAAGAAGAATCCTCCTGATCTGATCTTCTGATCTGTATCCCAACTCGATCTGAAAATCTGGTGAAGATTATTCTATCAGATCCCTTGCCCGGTTGAGAAGCAGAATTTCCTCCTCGTATTAAGAACTCACTCGATCACCACAGCTCCCAATGCTCTGGTTTGCTGTGTGCAACTTGTGATCTTATGAGAAGTAGGTGCTTTGAGTTCTGAGGTACTGAGGCCTATTTATAGGAAATTCTTGGCTTCTATTGGGCTTGAGTTATCATGGGCCAGACCAGGGACCAGAATGCAAATAGCAAATAAGGCCTATCAATTAATTAATTCCCATATTCAACCCAGAATATAATTAATTAATTAATATTGATTCATGCCACCAGAGAATCAATACTGTCCTACCTATTTGCTACCACGTTTGAGGAACGGGTTGCATTAGACTCGGTTTATCCCCACATTTAAGGTTACAGACATTCGTTAATTAATTTAAGCTCTGACAAGCTATTTAATTAATTAACATCTTTAATTCCTGAATCAATCCACTCAAACCTTTTCACTTATGCTTGAACTTAATCAGCCTGCAGGACTTTAGCATAACGAACCTTTTGAGCTGTTCAGGGAATGTCACCATCCTATACTGGATGTGGTTACCTAGTTCAGATACCAGACAGTCATACACAGATTGATGTCACCCAAGACTGCAGAAGAACAGGTTCAACTAGAACCTTTTCTACAACTCAAAGTGACATACAATATATGTATACTTCTGTATCCTCATATAGGTTTAAGATTCCATCGAGTCATAAAGATCTAGATTCTTTTAATGTCAGATAAAAGAATCGATCTCGACTTAGGTCCTCATCAATGTGTACCCCACACCAGCATACCAAGACATCCAAGATAAGATGCTTATCCGCATATGCTGCAGCCTACACCGACAGTTTATCCTGGAACTGTCTCAGCTGTGACGACTATTTGTATCTCGCTAGGTCAAACGATCTATACGATCTTCCGTGATCTTCTACACACCGTATGATCTCCCTATCGACGAGATAAGAGGATAATTGTGTTTGCGACACATGTTTGTTAATTCAGACAGGAGATGAACATACAACAATTATGATTCCCAGTATATTAACCAATAAACCTTGTACATAATATACCAATCATAATGCTTTCAGTATATAAATCCATCATCTCCAAGACCTTATTGGTACCTACTCACATCAACAAAAACACCACCAAACTATTGAGCATAAAACAAGGCAATAAAGCTCTCATATCCACCAAACTTTCCACAAACCAAATATCAACAATGATAAGACAATATCCAATAGTTCCACCATTTAAACCAAACCAATAATCCAAACCACAAACCATGCATAATAGGAAGTATTTAATCATGCCAACTCATTAATAATTCTATCTACAATCACAATCAAACAATCCTCAACCATATTCACTTCCAAAATCTCTTTCCACCATCATTCCACTATCCAAAATCCATACACATAAATCATTTTTTCACTCGCTCTACCAAACATACCATCAAAACCAATGTTCAACAATCAAATCCATTCAACAAACTCAAACTCATGAGAATATCCATGCAAATCATCAAGATGAGCATAATCCAAAATATTCATCCAATGTAGAATATCAATATAGGTACAACCAAATCGAATTAAATACAATAAAGGGACAATATCCAACAGCCTAAACTAATTGCAAGATAAAGGATAGGAGATGGAGAAGAATAAACCGAGGCACTGGCTACCGGCACATCCCCCAAACTTAGTCAAGTGAGACTAAGTTTGCCAAAATGGTGGACGGTGCATCGTCACTCCTCTCGATCTTGTTGCTCCTCCTACAAACACAAAAACAAACAAACTAAACATTTATTCAAAATCAAAGCAACTAGAAGCAATTAAACAAAAGAAAGAAAATTGGTTGGGTTGCCTCCCAACAAGCGCTTCCTTAACGTCGGTAGCTAGACGATCTTACCACATCACCCATTATCAAAAATCGTGTGGGTTTTTAATACACCTTTCTCCCTTAATTTGCATTTACTTGGGAGCAATTTGTCCAAGGCAATTTTTCTTTCACCCCTATCATCTCTCCAAGGAAGGTCGATCATCTTGTTGAACTCGAATTGCATGAATGAGTGCTCCTTCTTTGAAGTGATCCTTAAGACATTCTCCAAACTAATCCCGACTTCAAGAAATTCATTGATCCATTCATCCAATGCACTCACCATTCTCTCCTCAACCTTGCCTACTTCCCAAGTTGACATTCCCGCTTCAACCTATCCTCATTCTCCTTGCTTATTGTCGGCTTTTCCTCTTCTATGAAACGTTCTAATGCCGGTATTGTTGGAATCTCTTCAACTGAAGGCTCCTCAATTCTACATCCTTCAATGTTCTTCACCGTCTCCTCGGTGCCTTCCTTCACAAGCTCTTCTTGATGAACACCCATTATCTCTTCACTAATGATTTCTTCGGTTTCCTCATTTTCTTTACCATCTCCTAATGTTTCCTCGGGTTTCATGTCTATACATGCACTCTCATCCTTCTCCATACTTTCAAAAATTTGTGCCGGCTCCTTGATATCTTCATTTACCTCATCAACTTGAAGTATTACTTCTCTTTCCCTTGTCGGTTCATCTTCTTTCTTCACCTCTATTTCTTGTCTTTCCTCATGCTGTTTCCTTGATCTTTTCAACAATTTAAGTTCTTCTTGCATGAGCTCTATTTGTCTCCTCCAAAAAACATCATCATGAGATTCATTTACAACATTCTCCATTTGAGAAGCTCTTTCCTCCTCCGGCCATTGGTTACTACATTCAAACATTTCCTCATACACGTTTCGGATAGGCATTCGCGGTCTTTGTCTTTGCATCATGAGGTCTTTCATCTCCTCCAATTGCCTTTGCACATTAATAAGTCTCTCCATGTTAGACACCTACAAGAGTCCAACAAAGGCAAGTCTCCAACAAAAACAAAAACCCAAAAGAAAACAAAATTAGAACAATTATCAAACAAATGTTAGTAACAATATTCACACAAACAAAAACACAAACACCTAGCCTACAAGCTTCACTTTTCCCCCAATATCTAGCAACCTACTAAATGAAGTCCCCGACAACAGCGCCAAAACTTGATGCGGCTAAAAGTTCAATCAAAATTAAACTCCTAGCTACACAAGAATAAAATTTGTCAAATCCAGGTCCTTCTTCCCTTCGCCCGCTAGATTACCGGGATACTATAGCAAAGTCTAATAGCTAGGCAAGATAAAATCGTTGAGTGATTTCTATCAACTAGGCAATCAATTTAAACCTAAGCTAACAACATATAACAAACAATGAATTAAACCAACAAACAACATTCAATCAATTCTCTCCACACCTTGGTAAACCAAGACAAGCAAATACTCAAATGAGGTAGATAGGATGTTGAAATAAACGTAGATTTAATCCAATTAGGTTAATCATTGATGTAAACAAGTTTTAATTCCTATGAGATTGAGCAATCGACCCTACACTCGTTAACCCCTTGTCACGGCGAGCTAACGGTTGATGACTTGCAAACAGTCACGTTATTAAGCCCTAGACCACTCCAAATAGATCGTCAATTATTGCCCTACGACCTAGCACCGCACATGGATTGGAACTAAAATCGTATGAATCTACACTATTCACGACGATTCCGCCTGCGTGTTGGCTGCAGCGTTCACGTCAACTACCTCCTAAGTTGGCTATTACCGACAACTAAGAGGTAAGGAACAAGTTCTAGTGCAATTCAAGCTCTCAAAGGAAAGTAAACAAACAATTATGAAACCTAATCTTCATGCATCCTTGTTCAAATCAACATCTAAATTGAATTAGAACATCATACCTCTTAATTGTAACAATACAAAGTTGAAATCAAATACATCCATTACAATTGATAAGTAGAAAATGGAATCTTCCCCAATTGGATTTGTTTGGTCTTGATCTACCCCCTTGGATCTTCAATTCTCCTCCAAGGATTGATGAATTAGCTCCTTGATACCTTGGGTGAGGTTTTGGAAGAGATGGAAATGGGAATCGTAGAGAGAAT
>JAPKLW010003432.1:0-42004 GCA_026898455.1 Plectranthus barbatus
ATTTGTATTTGTAAATATAAAAAGTAGTATATAATTTTATTGGTTTGCAATATGCTCATTATTTTGAGTATATATAGTTTGAGATTCTTTAGTTATTTTTATTTAAGATTTTGGATATTAAATTTCTTGAAAGAATATTAACTAGAATTACACTGTGGAATAATTTTATAAATACAATTTTTATTAAAATATATCTCAAATTTTTTTAATTGCATTACAATCATACATTTAAAAATGAAGGTTTTTATGCGCATACATTTTTTTAAAAATGCAAAAAAATAAAAGTGCAATGCTAAATTACAGATTTGATTAGAATCCATGAATGTTTACATTAACTTTTTATTAATTAAAAAAAATTAATTTTTATGTTATCCTCAATGTAATTCACCTCCAAACTTGAGTTCATAGGATTTTATCCCACATTCACTCATCTTTATCTGTTTGCAATATGCTCATTATTTTGAGTCCATAGGTTGATATTCTTTACTTATTTTTATTTAAGATTTTGGATAATAAATTCCTTAACATTTTCTACATTAAATATCTGTCTTGATTTCGTTTTGTAGAAGTGTTGTAAGAAAAAGCATTGATATTCATAATTGTAATTACAATATTCATTTCCCTTCATAGTTTATACAAGCAGTCAAAATACCAAAATACATAACACCAAAATACATAACAGTTACCCTAAGTATTAGACACACATAATTTTCGAGGGAGAGCTACGTAGACAAAAAAAAGCTTTGCATCAGCTTTGCGACAAGTCAAACTGGCCGCACTCCGCCAGAAGTTGATCCACCGAGTAAATCTCATCGCAGATGTCCAAACCCTGAGGAGGAAACAGAGTCACATCGCAATTCTTTGGCTGAGCAGCAGAAACTGAGGGATGATCAACAAAGTTGATCGTGACGCTGTTGCGACGAATCTGGTCTTCGAGAGAATTGATATACAGTATGGTCTGCTCCAGCGACGAAACGATGTCCAATTCACCGGCGCCGGGGACAATGCATTGCAGAGTCTTGGCCCAGTCGTTGATACGTAGGCGACGATTCCTCGCCGCCACGCTCTGAGGATCGGTCGACAGCTTCACGGCGGAGCTGCCCTTCTTCTTCTTGTTCTTCTCCTCGCCGGAGCTGCGTGCCGCCGCTGAAGTTACGTCTCTGCATCTTCGGTAAGAACTCGAGGAAGAGTCCATAGTTTTTAGACTTTGGGAGTAGAGAGGTGATATTTGAAGATGAAAATCTGTTGAGTTGTGATCATATATATATATATAGTGGAGTTTGAGATTTTTTTTAATTGGTGATGTGAAATTGGAAGTCAGGATTCTTGATTGGTCCAACTTTAATTATTACTATAATTTTTGTTTTTTATTAAAAAAACTAAAATAGTACATTTTTTATTTCTTTCTTAGCAATTTAATTTCTTCTTTAGCAATTTAATTTCTTCTTCGATTTCAATTTATATTTCTTCTAATCGATTTTTTTTCTTTGTTTCTGGATTCGTATTTGTGTTCGATTCGTATTTTTTAATTCGTATTTGGGTTCGATTCGTATTTTTAATGGATAATTTTTAAGATTCAACTCTAATAAATAAAATTTAAAAAGAAATAAGAATTTGGAAGAAGAAAAAAAGTAAAAAAATTAAAACAAAAAAATATTAACTTACTTATAAAATAATGAATTGATAGTTATTAGTTTAATACGAAATTTAAAAAGTAATAATAAAATATAAAAAAAAATTAAAATGGGGTGACTCCTCCACAGCAGAGGATCTTCTTCCTGATCGGGGATCTTCTTCTTCCTTGGTAGCTATTACGATGGGAATTATGATGGGAGGGGATATAATTTATAATTAATTAATAAATAAGGAGTAATTGACGTGAATAAGGGAGCAATTATTACTCAAACGAGGGAGATACTGTCAGAAGATTCTTTGTAAGAAAACCCATATATGACTTCATGAGGCAAGGCATTTGGAAAAGACAAACAAAAGAAACTAAAAAATAATTAAAAAAAGGGTTGAAAATTTTGATTTTTTTTCTTCTATTACTCACATACAACTAATTGGCTATGAAAGTACTCTATTTTAAACAAACTACTTATAATATCTTTGTTAAACTATATCATAGTGATTATTTCAAAACATAAAAAAAATTTCTATTTATCTCATATAATCGAAGTATATGTTATTCTTCAAGTTAGTAAATAATGTTATTGGCAATAATTTGGATTTTTTTAAATATTGAGATATTTTAACTATAAATAATATTTGTAGATAGAAATATATTTAAAATAAGATATTTAGGCATGAGTGTAAATTTAGGTAAATGTAATTAAATTTGTTAATTATATATTTATCTCAATATATGTTTCATTTATAATAATAATAATAATATAAGAAAATGATAATATCATATGTTACTTTTCCATCAAAATCATTATATCTTATCAAATCCATTTTTTAAAAATACAAGTAAATTTTTATTTTATCGTTTAAGTTGTGGAAGCTTTATAAATTAAAGTTTTTACACATGTTAATGTTAACTCCTATTATTTTTTATTTCTATCATTTTATATACTAGACATAATAAATTATAGTTATATTATTTTTTAATATTGATGAAAAAACTAAGTAATTGAATATTTATTAATATTATATATATATTTTTATTAGTTATAATATGATATTTTAAAGTGAAATATTGTTTTTGAATTTTTGTGTTATAATATTAAAATTAGGAATATGAAGTTATGGTAATCAATAATATATTTATAATTAAAGTGAAATATTAATATAGCCATCGGTGCCTCTTCAAATGGTAGCACACAATTCGAGGCATAAAATAATTATTAAAAATAAAAAACTTACAAGCCTTTCTCAACTCAAGTCATTCATCCGATCTCTGACAACTTACTAAATCTTTAAATATAACATTGCCACGTTTCAAATTTTTTTTTAATTGCTTCTCTTGTTTTCGTTTTTCATAGTTTTGTTTTCTCTTACTTTAGTTATCTATTATTTTTTTAAGATTGGATAATTATTTCCCTCTTTATTATTTCTTAAATTTTTTATTTAGATTCATAAAATAATTTAAAAGAAAAAAATGTATAATCTTAATTGAACCAATTATTCTTTAAATAAACTTTTTGCTTAAAATTTATTTAATATAAAAATTAATTTAAGATAGATTTAAAATATAAATTTTATTTGTTTTACAAATAAATTCTGAATTCTTAGTACGTAATAATTTATTATTATAATCTTATGAATTTAAAGTATTTTATATATTATATTGAAATAGTGAAAATTAATATTTTAATAAAAAAGTTAGGTGGGTCAGTAAAGGGGTAAAGTAAATAATACTCCCTCGCCTCAATTGTTCGTCCGTCCCACCTCAATTGTCCCATTAGGCAATTTTTTCATACTCAACAATAAAATATTAATTCCACTCAACTTACTTTACACTCACACTCCTTGGTTATTGTGCCCGGTCAACCCGGGACAATTCAGTCGGGATGGAGAGAGTATTAGATTGTAAGTTGTGATGTGGATGAAAGATATCAATATTTTATTATAGTTGGGTAGTCTATAAATTCATAAGCCAAAAGTCTTTGATTTTATACTAGATTTCAATAATAAATATATTATAATAGTTAGCTTAAAAAATACTAATTACATATTGTTTATAAAAAATTCTAATAAATTATCACCACATATATTATTTATTCGCACTCAAAATAAAATTGAATTTACTCTCCTAACATTTGTGTTAGGTTCTTGTAAAAAAAAAAAAATATTTTAAATTAAAATGCATAAATTCTTGAAAATAATATGAGTTTTGAAATTTATATAACAAAATGAGAATTTTAATATTCAAATTACATGTTTGTTTTGTCGTTTGTTTCAAATAATTTTTGCAATTTGAAGATTCTAAAGTTAATTTGCAGAATAATTGCATTTATGCAATGTTTTCAATAATTTTGCAAAATTAAATTATTATTATTGACATAAATTTATGAAATAAATTTAAAATTTGATAATTCTTTCAAAAACACATTTTATATCAACTTGCTCACAATATACTATATATATTGAGATATTTTAACTATAATTTATTAATTGTAAAAACAATATTAATTTATTTTATATTTTACGCTTTTCAAGAATTTACTAATTTATTTGTTTTTTCTATTATGTTATAGCTATACAATTATAATAAAAAATATAATAATTTCTTTTTTTATTTTTCATTAAAATATTTTATCTAATTGTCTTTTTCTTTTCGTGTCGGTGTACATTGAATAAAAATAAATATTTTATTAAATGATAGTCTTAGAGAGTGCATGTTGTGTGTTGTACTTGTGCATGAGAATGTAAAGGCTTTCCCACACATATCGACCCTATCATTTTATTACATACTCCCGTCCCGGTCAAATTGTCCACATTTGACTTGGCATGTGTGTGATAGTGGTAAAGATGAATATTTTATTGATGAGTGTAGAGAATTCGCTATTTTAAGAAAGTAGACTGGGACAAATGAAAAAAGAAATGTGGACAATTTACACCAATAATTTTTGAGAGGATATTATTATATATTTTTAATAAAGAAAGATGTGATGTAAGGATACTATTATATATTTTTAATAAAGAAAGATGTGATTTAAGCTTTTGAAAATTAAATCATGCACTTCTATCATCTTTTTTTCTTCTAAATTTTCACGTTCTGCAACGCCTACCATAGAGAGGCAGACACTTCACCTAGTAAAATAATTATTGTACTTTCATCTTTATTTTCTCCCATCATCTCTCTATCCTTATCATATTTTCGTTTCAAAGAATAAGATTTATAGCCTTTCTCTTAGCACTTCTCTTGCCAAAATAGCCAATATTAGCTTCCATGTTGTCGGCTATCATTGAATTTTTCTTATTTTAGATCCAATCTTCTCTAGTTCGAACAAAGTGATGATTTAGATCTGAAAATGTTAAAAACTATTGACTTAAGATTTTTTGGAAGTCTAGATAGTAATCCAATCTTATATTGTCATTTGCAACATCTTATTGAATAGTTTTGTAATTCATCAATATTATTAACATTGATTAATTAAAATTAATTATAAATTATATCAAAATTTATAGTTTTTTTCTCTATCTAATATTGATATATTTGCACATCAACATAAATACTGCACACATTTCATATTTAATAATAAGTTGAGACAAACGAATCTGGGACTAATGGAGGGAGTATTTATAATTTCCAACTAATCAGAATAAATGTTTTAAGTGTGTCATAATACATTTTTATTACAATTATAAATATAAAAAACTTTTTATATTTTTTTGTTGAATATTTTACATTTAATAAAACTCAACATTGATAGTATATATTGAAAAATAAATAAAAAGAAAATATAATTTAAGTTGGTTTGGGGTTATTGATGGGAGTATAAATTAAATGGAGTGGTGTAGCATAAGAAAAATTAATATTTTATGGTTATGAATAGGAATAATCTAAATGGGGTAATTTTCTTATTTATATATTGGGTAGGTTATATTTTGGGCTTAAGTGTGTTTGTTGTTTCAATTTTTTTATATAGTTTCGTGGGCTTAGACTAGGCAGGACATTTGAATTATTCATATTGGGCTACTCATATTATTTTGGGTTGGGCATTACTTTGGGCTAAGATCATCATCATCATTATTATTATTATTATTATTATTATTATTATTATTATTATTATTATTATGTTAATTTATTTTATTAATTATTATTCACTTTGGCTTACCAGGCGTCCCACCTAAATTGCAATAACATATTAGTTCCAATTACACTCATATCTTTAACTCCCGTGCCAAAAAGAAATTTATCAATCGGGGACGGAGGGAGTATAATTTAGGCAACATGTGGAACTATGTCATACATTACTGTTTATGCTCTTATGCACCAACAATATAGCCAACGGACTATGCTCTTATAATAGACTAATAGTATAGCTCGGAATTTTATTCATTTTTTTTACAAACTTTTCTCTTTTTTTTTTCAAATATCATTTTATGCTCTAAATAATTTTTATTTATACATTTGAGCATATAAGGATCAATAGATGTACACACTTTTTTTTTCATTTTCATTTTCTTTTTATTCATTTTTTTTCTAGGGCCCAAACTTTTCTTTTGTTTTCACCTTTAATAATTGCCTTGTCTTTCTCAAACAACTTCCAACTCACTCTCATAGACAAGATTTATTCCCCTATCATTTTCCAACTCATAGACAAAGAAAGAACATAGGCTCAAGAGGGCGGACTAATAAAAATGTTCAATTAGGACAGTGTATGGAATAAATAGGCTAAACTATGATGACCTAAAATCATTTCTCAAACCACTGGACACTAGCAGTCTCGAAAATGAAACAAAGCAAGTTCTAGAGATACTCAATAAATGCAGACATACTCACAAACGAATTTAAGGCTCAAATTCTCACACTCGTGACAAATGTTTCTTCCATAGTAAACATCAATTCATCCTCAAACATCATGCCAATGTATGTTTCAAAACAAGTAATCATGCAGTATTCTACATTCATAAGCATTCTAAAATACAAACACAATTAATCCAAACAACTGTCTATCAATTCTAATCTCATTTTCAAGTCATAGGGTTCAATCATAAGTTACAAAACATCATGAAATCACAAAGTTTTCAATTTTTCCACAAAATTACCTAGGCATAAATTCAAATTACAAAAAGCGATGATAGAAAAGAGTTTCAATCTCCTTAGTCTCCCTCCCCCAAACTTATTCAAAAGGCAACGAGAATAAGTTTGAAAATCCGACTTAGGGATTGAAATGGTACCTCAAATATTGGCCTCAGACACCAACTTTTTATCCTCCTTCTTTCTTCAGACTTCGAACGGCGTAAACTTTTGGCTTCTAACACTCCGCGTTGACCAACACAACCTCTGTGTTGGTCGACATGGAGCCTTCAACATCGACCTCAATGTCGATCTAGGTCCTTTTCAAAGTCCTTTTCATCTTTCCCTCACGGTACTTGTTCGTTATCGGTCTCTTGCCCGTATTTTGCCTCTCTTTTCAAAGTCCTTTTCATCTTTCCCTCGCGGTACTTGTTCGTTATCAATCTCTTGCCCGTATTTTGCCTTAGATGGAATTTACCACCCGATTAGGGCTGCATTCCCAAACAACCCGACTCGCTGACAGTGCCTCGTGCTACGACAGGGTCCAGGCACGACGGGGCTCTCACCCTCTCCTCCGCCTCTTTCTAGGGGACTTGGGCCCGTTCACTGCAGAGGATGCTTTTCCAGACTATAATTCAAGCGGCGGGGTCGCTCGCTGTTACTAGGGGAATCCTTGTAAGTTTCTTCTCCTCCGCTTATTGAAATGCTTAAACTCAGCAGGTGGGTGTGGGTAGAGAGAAAAGCTCTGACTTCTCACTAGAAACTTTCTACTTCCTCCCTCCCTTTTCCGGCAATGTCGCCGGCAGTTTGACGTTATTATCATTTGGATGGCCGTCTTTGTCATCTTAAGCACCATCGTCCACACTACCGGAGCTGCTGAGCACACACCTACCACTGTCGACCTCTCTCCGATGGGTTTTACCTCGCCAATCTCCCTCTCGACGATTCATCCCTCGCATACTTTTCTGGGAGTTCTCATCATCCGACCACCCTCCACCGGAGTAAAAACTCACGGCGCACCGCCTACCGTAGGCGTAGTAGTGCACGAAGGGTGTTCTACCACTGGACCTGGGATGTTCAGGGCGCCGCTGTCACTAGAAAGAGCTACGACAAGCCTTCTAGATTCTGTGCACCATCGGCTGGCTCAAGGCAAAGGTGTGTGTGCGACTGTGTTTGGTTGACTAATCTGGCAAACGTAAGTGACAAAACATAGAATCACCGACGATACTTGGGGTTTTTTTTTGTTTATTATTCTCTTATTTTTTAAATTTTCCGGTGGGAATTAACAAACCTTACCGTGATTATCTTGAGCCCCAGATTCTTTTCCGGTTACATCTTATTAAATTAAAATAAGTTCTCAGTTGAGGGCTAAGTTTCTTTGATTATTTAATGCTTCATTGCATTTTTCGGTCATCTTCTCTGACCGCTTAGACTGCGACTGCACAGCCAAACTCGATTAGGGTTTTCAGGTCCAAATTAGAAATATTATTTTTTTCGTTTTCTCACTTATTCTTGTCTATATTGTGTTTCATCCTATGTATTTCATACAATTTGATGTCCACATTCATGACTTACGACGGGTAAGACAAGTTTTCATCCACCATCAATCAAGGGAATTTGAATTTCGATTGGTGAGTATATTGGTAAGTCTATTAATTAGATATTTTCCTAATTATCTAATTAATTTGAATTTAAATTTTGAAATTACATCATGTAAATGTCGACTTGAATTCCACTCCCTATATGGGAATGTGTTATATTTTGCTAATTTGAATAATAAATCTTTTTTGCTTCTCTTCATATCTTATTCTTTCCATATGTACAATAAAATGCTGCATGGAATGATTTTTCATTCCTTACGCAAAAAGTGGCCGATAATAACAAACCTCATGGTATGGTAAACACTACCTCTATTTATTGAAGTCCGGTACATTTATGTGGCACGCGCATAGATCTCACTTCCATTGCCCTATTGTTATGCTAACACCACAAAAAATTAGGGCGTGTCTCTTGCTTCTCTACATTTCCCTCTTTCCTTTGAGTTGTTTTTGCAGCAGTGTAAGGTGAACCCTAATCCCACTACCGGTGTGACTACAAGTGTGGCAAGTTTGAATGGTGGCAACCAAAGCCGCTGATCTCCCGTGCCAACTGTGTTCTCTCGGTGGTCCACAAAACTGTGATTAATAAAGGTGTGGTGATCGATAATGATGACTGCTACCCGGTTGAGAAGGTTTAGGGCTACTGTTTGATTGGCTTCTATGGTGGAAGGTTCCCGGGCAAAGAAGCGACCACGCGTATGCTTGATAGATGGCGAGAGAAATATCATGCTTCGTACCACTTGAATGGGTGGGTTCTCTTCTGATTTAAGACGGAGGAAGATTGTGAGTTTATGCGTGCAAGAGTTACGCAATACATTTATTGCATTCTGTTTATCTTATACACTCTACGAAATAAATTCAGATTCGATTCCTCACCAGAATTCAAGTTCCGTGTGTGGATCACTCTCCCTAACCTGCCAATAAGTCTTTGGTGCCCTAGAGCATTGAGCCAAATCGCATCCATGGTCAAGGAACCAATTGAAGTTGATCAACATACTATTCTCAAGTACAACATTGATGGTCCCCGCATTTTAGTTCTTGTGAATGTATTGGAGAAGCCGGTTCTCAATGTGTTGGTCAGAATGTCGTCGGGTAACTCGTTTGAACAAGAGGTGGTGTTTGAGTTCTACCCCATCACATGCACCTTTTGCAAATAAATGGGGCATGACAAAAGCGCATGTAGCAAGATTGAGTCTAATGGGGAGCAACTTGGCGAGGGGGTAGCCGAAGCAGGGGAGCAATCTTGGACTGAGGCACACTCTCGTAAACAACGTAATCAAGCGCAATAGGCTGGAGTTAATGTGCGTGGTATCATGTCGAATGGTGGCACCAACAATAAAGCTAACCAATTTGGGACGAACCCTATTGGTAACAATGCTTCTCCTAACACTCATATTTATTTTAACACTCCGGATCCTTTTATGAATGCTAGTGAACCCGCTGCGGTGAATCATGATGCACTGTCGAGTGATGAAGTTGAGCAGCCCTCTCCAGCTCTGAATAATGGAAACAAGACCCCTGTTGAAGTCATTAAAGTGAGCTCGTCGGATACTATGGTTGCACGCCATGTGATTGTAAAAATTTCTGAGAATGAGCATGAACAAGAGCCTAAGACCGCACTCCAAGTGCTCGACATAATTCCTGCAGGTTTGAAGAATGATTTGCATGCTGCGGCGTCACAGGAGTTGATTTCAGTGGTGAAAGAGATGCCGTTAAAATCTGAAACAATTGGCTCAAAGAATACTAGAGATACGATACATAGTTGGGCAGACCTTGCCGTTGAGGAAGATGCAAATAAGGCTGTTGAAAGCTCGCCCAAAGCATCCTCGGACCAAGTCTTATCTTCGAACTCTTTTGGAGTGCTATGAAAATTCCCGCTAGCCTATCGGCCGAGCCGTACTGCAAGGAAGGCTAAAGAAGTTCAACCGGCGGGTCAAGGCACGGGCAGCATTGTGCAAGTGAGGAAAGCAATTGCTCGGAAATCCAAGAAACAGTCCAAGAGGTCTCATTCTCCTAGCCGTGGTAGGAGTGTTCGAAGTGAGAAAGACTGTTGGTGAATATAAGATTTGGAGTGTGGAATGTACAAGAGTTCCAACGACTCTCCAAGCAACAATCTTTTTGGGATTTTATTACTATGTTTGATCTTGATTTATTTGTTGTATTTGAGTCTAAATTTAAGACTCAAAATTATAATAAATTTCTTAACTCTTTTAAAGCTTCTTGGAGTCATATTAATAATTTCCGATTTCCGAATGGATGCATTTTGATAGTCTGGAACCTTAATTGAATCAAATTTTAGGCAATTAAAACTGATTGGCAATGCATACATTCCAAAGTCAAATGGAAACCATTGGGGATCAGTTTCCACATATCAATATGCTACGACTAAAAAAAGTTAGCCAAGAGGCGCGAGATGTGGGATTCTTTGCTGCAACACGTCCATTAAAAAACTGGCCATCATTGCAGGTGACTTCAATTGTGTGCTTGACCCTAGTGAGCGAATTGGTACCTTGCTACCTAGGGAAAATGAATATACTGAGTTTTCCGATACATGCTCATTCTTAACTTTGCAAGACGCACCCTCATCGGGTTGTTCATTTACTTGGTTGATAGGCTGAAGGTACTCTAAGATTGATAAGATGCTAGTCAATGATACTTGGTTTGAGGAAAACTTGTTTTGACGTACAGAATTTTTTCCCAAAGGAATTTATTCAGACCATTGTCCATTTATTTCTTATCTTTTTGAACAAGTACCGCAGTTTAAGCCGTTGTTTAAATTTTCTAACTTTTGGATGTGTTATAAGGATTACTATTTGCTTGTCAAGGTCAAATCAGGAGTAGCTTTGAGTTGTCAAGGTCACTTGGTCGCCAAACTTGAGAAATTTCACGCTGTTTTGAAAGGATTCAACTTTCAGGAGTTTGGGCACATCTTTAGCAAGACCGAGGCTGTAAAGAAGGATGTTGAGGCAGCACAGATTGCCTGTGATTGTAATCCCTTGGATCTGGAGTTGCGTAACAATGAGATGGAAGCCCGCAATAAGTGTATGATGCTGGACCTAGCTAAGACATAATTATTCAAACAACGAGCACGAGGTATCCACTTATTAATTCTGATAAATGTACAAGTATTTCCATTCAATTGTTTAGCGCAAGCATGACCGTAATACTATCTCATTTCTTTGTGATGATCAAGGAAAGGTGTGTAATAATATTGAATTTATCCGAGACTCTTTTGTATCGTTCTATTCCAACTTCTTTGGTGTTTCGGTTCCCTGTTTGCGGGTGTGTTCTAATATGTTTCCTGAAGGGAAGTGTGTATCGACCGACAAACATCAACACTTGGTCCGATATATCTCCAATTCTGAAATTAAGGAGGCTCTACTCAACATAGGAAGTGAGAAAGCACCGAGACCGGATGGTTATTTCTTGGTGTTCTTCAAGAACGGGTGGCCAATTCTTGGTGATTAAGTTACCGATGCAGTCCAGGAATTTTTCGACAAAGGAATACTACTTCAAAAGTTGAATCATACAGTGGTATCCCTAATCCCGAAAAGGTTTCATATGCCAACTGTGGCTGATTTTAGGCCGATCTCGTGCACAAATGTTATATATTAAATTATTACCAAGATCTTGGTTAATCGGTTAATGGAATTTTTGCCTAATCTTATTAATCCTGCTCAAGTGGCATTCTTGAAGGGACGTATTATAACGGACAATTTCTTACTTGCACAGGAAATCATACGTGGCTTTGATAGGAAACTGAAGAAGTGTGCAACGCGGTGCCTACTCAAGATTGTTATTCAAAAAACCTACGATCCCATTTCTTGGGATTTCTTGTACGAGGTATTGCATGGCTTTCAATTACATCCTTGTCTTATACATTGGATCATTACTTGTGTTACATGTCGTACATACTCCATTGTGATTAATGGGGGTGCACACGGTTCTATTGAGGGTAAGCGTGGCTTGAGATAGGGTGACCCGATGTCACCTCTGCTTTTTCTTATGTGCATGGAATATTTTTTCCAGGTTGTTTTCCCTTCGTATACGTGGTTCACCTTTTAAATTTCTTCATAAGTGTGAATCTCTTAATATTTCACACTTAATGTTCGTTGATGATCTGTTAATCTTTGGAAAAGGGTCAAAAAATTCTATTTGCAGCAATCCTGGAGGAATTATCAAATACATCCGGGCTGGCTATTAATTGTATTAAGTTACTGATTTATTTTGGGAGTGTGACTGATAGGGAAATAGAGGAGGTTGCCAAACTATTTGGATTTACGATTGGCTCATGGCCGATTAAATTCCTAGGCATTCCCCTTGCATGCCAAAAGCTACAG
The DNA here is from genome assembly GCA_026898455.1 of Plectranthus barbatus. NCBI lineage: Eukaryota > Viridiplantae > Streptophyta > Magnoliopsida > Lamiales > Lamiaceae > Plectranthus > Plectranthus barbatus. Next base: position 12,630 of record JAPKLW010003432.1, read on the forward strand.
AACCATCAACATACTCCGTTCATCGATGCGGTTTCTGGATGTATTAAAAAATTGACGAGTAGTTCTCTCTCCCTTGCAGGCAGGACCGAACTCATTCGGTCAGTTATCCAAGGTGTTGAAAATTACTGGATTCAAGTTCTCCCCATCCAGGTGGTTGTTGTGGATTCTCTTAATAGATTAATGCGGCAGTTCTTGTGGGGAGATTACTCGAATCCAATTGCTTGGCATAAGGTGTGTCGACCCACCATCGAAGGAAGGTTAGGAATCCGAGATCTTAAAGTATGGAACAAAGAACTGCTTTCTAAGACCCTTTGGAACATTCACAATAAAACGGACTCTCTATGGATCCAATGGGTCCATACGGAGTATTTAAGGGGCGCTAACAATTGTTCCCATGTTGGGTCTACCCGGGATTTGGGGTTATTTAAAAACTTGCTTTCACTACATAATGTATACTTGAATCATTGTGCAGGTCATGGTGAGGAGGTTGGTGCACTCCTATCTTTGTGGTTTCCTGGGAAGGGAGTTGCGAAAGCATATGAGTTTTTGTGTGTTAAGGCCGACAACTATTACTGGCAACGTACCATATGGAAATCTTACATCCCTCCACGGTTTTCTTGTACCTTGTTGTTTGCATTTCAGGGCCAATTGAAGACGAGGGACCGAATGCACTATCTGTTGGATGATGTGCCCACGGAGAGTGTTCTTTGTAGAGAGACTGCCAAATCTAATTCTCAAATTTTCTTTGAATGTTCTTTTGCAGGTGGAGTTTGGATGCTCTTAGTGGATTGGCTACGTTTTCAGCACCATACTCGGACACTAGCGGGTGCGTTGAAGTGGAGCATGCGTGAACGGGCGAAGTCACAAGTTACTAAAAAGGCGAGGCTCCTGGCATTTGCGGCAACTTGCAACCAAATTTGGATCGCGAGGAATAGGTGTATCTTCAATGATGAAACACCTATGGTGGCGACGGTTATCAAGCGTATCAAGGAGGATGTGTTCAAAGTTCTCTACTCAATCTTCCCAATTAAAGTAGTCATGGCGCAGATAGAGTTCAATTGCAACCGATGATGGCTACCACATTATTTGGCTATGATAAATTGACCTTTAGGTATGCCCAAGTCATTTTGTTAGGTTTCAGCATGATTTCAGGCGCCATTTAAATTTATGCATCTCTATTTTTGCTTAAACTCAGCGGGTAGTCCTGCCTGACATGGGTTTGCGGTCATGGGCTTTTGCAGCAGGGTCATTCTCGATGACTGTTCGGATGGCCCGGAGGCGCGACAGTACGTGAGATTGATGAGTTCAACCACCACTTGCCGCAATGCGGGTCGCCAGGGGATCGCATTTGGGCTGGCCGCACGCTAGGGTGCACGGGAGGCCAGTATCCGCCCCTTCTCTCCCCCGAAAGGTTATAGGGGGAGACGCGATGTGTGACGCCCAGGCAGACGTGCCCTTGGCCTAATAGCTTCGGGCGTAACTTGCATTCAAAGACTCGATGGTTCACGGAATTCTACAATTCACACCAAGTATTGCATTTCGCTATGTTCTTCATCGATGCGAGAGCCAAGATATCTATTACCAAGAGTCATTTTGACATTTGATAGACGCACGCCGGCCCCACGCTGGTCCCACGGACAGGGGCGGGGAAGGTGGCGGCGGCGCTGATGGGTTTTGTATACTGAAAGCATTAATTATAATGAGTATACAATGGTTTATTTCTCCTATCTGTTAACAATCTCACATGTATGATCAATGGTATCCTCTTGTCTCACCAAGAGGGATGATCATACGGCGTGTTGTAGATTGCAGAAGACAGTATGATCACTTGACTTAGTGATACATAAACTTGATCACAGCCGAGACAGCGTATGAGGATACGTCTGTTCGGATGGCTGCAGCATTGTTGGAATAAGTAGTCTGTCTTGGTTACTTGACATGCTGGTACGCAGAGGTGGCATATTGATGGACCGCAGTGAGATGTATTCGTCTGTCTGACATCAGCGAATGCAAGATCTCGTTATATTGATTGAGTCCATACCCTAACAAAGGTTCAGGGGTTTGCACGGGTTGACTGTTGCTTTGACTTGCCATGGTGTAGAGCCTAAGTAACGTGCTCGTATATCCGCATCTTGGGTAACAGCAGTTCGTGTAGTACCGCCTGAGACTAGGTTTAGGTAACCATATCCGAGTAATAGGATGGGGACATTTCCTGAGGAGCTCAATAACATTCATCGTGCCAAAGTCCTGCAGGCTGATTAAGTTAAGGCACGAGTGATAAGGATTGAGTGGTACTACTCAGGAATAATAAGATATTAATTAATTGTAGTTAGAGCTTGTCAGAGGATCCGATTAATTAATGGATGTCCGGTAACCTTAAATATTAGGATTCTCAATTAATGCAGCTCGTTCTCATTAAGTGGTAATAAAGGGGTAGGTCAGTATTATTCTGTGGTGAAAAAGAATTAATATTAATTAGTTAAGATGTTACAGCCTAAATCAGTACTCTAATCACAAAGTTAATAGTAGGACAATTCTGTCCTTTCCCCGGCAATGGAGCCAAAATTTGATCGCGTATATTTTTAACCCGCAACTTAGCAAAGCTAATAATATAGCGGCAAATTAAATTATCGATCCCACGAGGAAAGGAACAACAAAAAATCCTAAGTACTAACTTAAAAGTTCTTAAAGTACTGGATAGGTAAAATTGAAAATAAAGGGTTTTGAAATTTAATTACCTCAAGAAAACAATTATGAAAACAAACTTACTTTGAAAAAAACCTAAAGGATAAGTACAGATTCTAGGCTTTTCTCCTTATCAAGTATGACATGCATAAACAAATTGATTATTTTCCCATTTTAATTCCTCTACACAGTGAAACATCAGAAAGCTATTATGAACTTCTTTGTTGGACAATTCATAAAGTAGATTAATTAATTATCTATCTCCTATCTGTCTCAAGATTAATTAACTAACTCCTACAGTTCTACAGATTTATTCCTACAATCTATTCCCTTCAGTTACGACAAGAAATCAGATTATATTGTGAAAATCTCTTTCGATTGAAAACTATTACAGTTACGTCTCTAATTTCCAACTAGTAATCCTAAGTTAGTGGCCAACATACCCAAGATTAAGAATAAAACCAGATTTCACAAACTGTGAGGGAAAGGAAAAATAACTTCAATTAATCAAAACATGCATACATTGATAGTTTGAAAATCTAGAATCTGAGAAGACAATTAGTTACACATAATTCTAATCTTAATCATCATAGACAATGAACAAGAAAAGAAAAGATAAAAAGGAAAACTGAATCTTCCCCAAAGATTCAATCTCAAACCCAATGATCTTCTTCTTCTTCTTCCTTGTGATGTTTTTCTCAATTTAATTCTCTTCTCTCTTGCTTTCTCTCTTGATTTTTGATCTCCTCTTTTGCTCTCCTCTGATTTTCGAATTCTTCAGCCTTTTTATAGATGTTGTGGATGAATTCTACCATACCTAGGAGTTAGATATGTGTTTATCTTCAGAAAATAGAAAAGATATGGTCTGCCCCGCGACACTGCATCGATCGACGGCCAACCTTCGTCGATCGACGGGAAGGACAAAGCATCGTCAATCGATGGCCAGTTGGCATCGATCGACGGTGGTTCTTCTCCAGTACTCCTGCGTCGATCTCTTCGAGTTCTTTCGTCGATCTTCTCTGAAGCTGCAGTGAACAAGTTTCCAAAATCCTCCGATTTTCATCCAAAAACCTGCATGATTCATCAAACACACCATAAAAAGCATAAAAGCCAATGTATGCTCGAAAAGACACTAAAAACGATCCTAACATCACCAAAATAGACAAAGAAACAATATATAAGTTGGTAAAAATATCAACTTATCAACTCCCCCAAACTTAAACCATTGATCGTCCTCGATGAATCTGTAAGATAAGAATTTAAATCACATGTAGATAAAAGTGTGCAATGCCTCACAAGTCTATTTTATTATCCAAGCATCACCCATTAATATAAATTATGCAATCAAAATAGATCTTTATTGTTAATTATTGAGGAGGAACCTCACCGGAAAGTGTTTGCACTCATCGCTCAAATAGTAAAGGGTTCTGTTTTCACTGCTTGTTAGTGTGGATTTCTCATCTCTCCACTGCTTGTTAGTGTGGATTTTCAGGGAATCAATTAGGTCTTATTTTGGTTGTAATGTGGGTTACCTAAAAGGTGGGATAAATTTGGCTAAGTGACTGAAATTTCTACAATTCTTCCCCAACAAACCAAACATACCATAACCACAACACATCCTTATTCCTTCTTGTCCTTACAAAATTTTCTAGGGTTTCTCTTTTTTTTTTTCGATAGTGAACTATGATCATCAAACCCATAAATTCTTTTCTTTCTTTCTTTTACGATCATCAAACTCAATGTTCACTTCTTTTTCTTTTTGTCCCCATGGAAACCCATATTCTTTCTTCTAGGACTCAAACTCATATCTCTCATTAAACACCTTCCAAATATTTCACTATTTTCAATTCCTCAACCCTTCTAATCAAAGAAATTTTCATTCTAGGCTCAAAGGGGTTACAAGTGGAAATTTCAGGTTAGTGTATGGGAGATAGCTATGAAAGAACTTGCGTAAAATCACATTCACCCTATTACCACACTCAATGCAATCTTAACAGAGAAATAAGTCAAATTCTAGGAAGTAAATCATTAATCCTGACACTCAACAAAAGAAAGTTAGGCACAAATTTTCTCAGGGCTGAATTTTGTTCTCCTAAAAAATTATCCAACATCAATCAGTTTTCATGCAATAATTTATACTTCAAAGCTCAACTTATCAAATAAAAAGACTCCTATCATCGGCTACTCTATCACATAGATTATCATGCTTATTTCACAAATATCTCAAGTCCTAATCAACAATCACAATTTCTAGGAGAAGACAAATCATATTTTCAATACCAACACAATCCAAAGTTCCGACTGCCCTATGTTCAAAAGCTCCTAAATAATTGTCTAGACTTTCCTATCATAATAAATACCACAAATCAGAATTCAATGTAGTACTAGTTCTGAAGAAAAATCCTTGCAGAGATCAACTATTCACACTGAAGCAAAAGAACAAGGATGGTGATGGTTTGAAAACAAAACACAAAAAGAAAAATAAAAAATAAACAGAAAGTAGTGAATGGAATACAAACAAACAAACAAAAACGTTTCCCTTTTCCAATCATCCCCCCAAAATTGTTTCACTCCGAGGAGTGGACAAGTTTGCAAGTTAGATAGGAAAAGAGAAACGGTACCTCACTCATCCACCGGGGCGTCATCCATTGCAGTATTCGGGGCGGCATTCGGCAAGTAACTGCCTGTAGGTCCGACTCTCTCGCTGGCGGCGGACGTAGGTGGAGTCTGGCTCGGTGCTCTGGAGCAGTCTCTGCATCTGATCCTCGAGTGTGTCAAGCCTCGTGGTCACATGCTGGCGAAACTGGCCCTGAAGCTCCCGCTCTGTCGCCTGCAAGGCTGCCTGCTGCTGCATGTAGAGGTAGAGGGTTGCCAGTCCATGCCGGAAGAGGAAGACTCTTCGGGGTAGTGACTGGACGACGCCCCACTTGTCCATCCGGGCGCTGCATCCTCAACTCCTACGTGCTGCTGCACGTGCGCATCATCCCCCATCCCCTGCTGTGATGGGATATCAGACTGTCCCTGCCCGGGCTGTGCCTCCAGTCGGTGAATGACTCTGGACGTGCCTGCTCCTCCTCGGGCTCCAACCATGGCCGCCAAGTGGGCGGGGGAACTCATCTGTCAATTATCACGGAAGTGATAATCGGTGACGGGTGAGGGCCAGCTGCGGCAACGGGAACTTGTCCCCGTTCGACATCTTCAAGAGCCATCCGCCCTCGCGGGGTAGAAGAACCTGCATCCGAACTAAAAGCTCGGTGCCCAATCCCTTCTCGTCCTAAAGAACCTCGAGGTCGGACAAGTCGATCCCCAGATGCTCGGCAATCGGGGTGATCAATCCCCCACTCCAAATGTTGCCCTTGGTGGCCTTAAGCTGGTGCCTCCAGTGGTCCATGATGAGGGCGGCGAAGCTGAAGTGGTCTCCAGTGAGGAATCAGGACAAGGCGTAGAGCTCCCCCACTCTCACCTTGGTGCTCTCGTGCCGTCCTGAGATGGACACCCCCATGCATCACTGAAGGTAGCGAAACACGGGATTGTCGATTGAAGACGCCTTCAGGTTGCCGACGTCGAAGAGGTTTGTATCAGCTGGGGCATCGGCTGCAATCAGCCTCCAAAATTCGACATTGTTGAAACGCGCCGTAGGGGTACCAGTGCCGTCAGTTGGGACCCTCCATATCTCGTCGAGGACATTCCTTGGAAGAATGTGGATCTCATTGTTCAGCTGGAAACTGGTGGAGGTAGGCTCGGACTCCGACTGGACCTCGAACACCTCAAGGGTTTCCAAAAACTCCAGCACGAGTGATGGGTAAGTCCGCCATCGCCGTGTCATCCAGGTCCTCCATCCAACCCTGTCCAGCATGGTCAGAACATCCTCCTGGATGCCGAGTTTCTTCATCGTCCTTGAGCAGGGGTACAACGTCTGCTTGATGGTGTACTTCCTACCCCCGAACCTATGATAGCGCTCCACGGCCTCTTGGGTGGTGAAGGTCGGTTCATCAGTCATTTTTGCTTCAAGGGTAGTTAAGGAATTGTTTAGCAAAATATCCAACAATCATCAAACAATTCCCAAGCACAAAATTATCGAACAAAGATCGTAATTAAGCCTAACGTGCTTCTACCCATGCAAAATTGAATACAAATTCATGCAATTCACATCCCAAACACCCAATGTACATCCCCAATTCGACAATTATCCTTAAAAACGTAAATTCAAAAATTCCCCCAATTTAAGGATCCCCCCAAAACTTGCTACCATCAAAATTGGTCAAATCCAACGGATACAAGTTCACATAAAGTACATATATCGCCTAAGACTATCATACATATCGACCAATGAGCGAAGTTTGCAATGAAATCGACACATGAGCAAGAAATTGAAATAAGGGTTCCAAGGCAAAAATTTACAAAAATCATGCTCAAATCATGCAAAAATTGTTAAATAATCGTAGACGAGTAGTCTAGGATACGTACCTTGCATGGATTTTGCGAGTTTTGGGGAGAAAAATTGAACCGTGGGTGTTTTGGGTTGAGAGGGTGCGTGCATGTGTGTTTGTGTTTGAGAAGGGGATAAAAATCCCATTTTATGAGTCTCTGCCCGTGCCTCTGAATCGCGAGCATCGATCGATGCATGTTTAGCATCGATCGACGATGCCTGAAAACTTCTATCGATCGATGGGACTTCCTCCATCGATCGACGGGACCCTGACTCTGGAATTTGAAAAATTGAAAGCTGAAAAACAAAAATTGTTGGGTTACCTCCCAACAAGTGCTTGGTTTAACGTCGCTAGCTCAACGATACCTGTTTCCCTACGGACGGTTGAGATAGTACTTCTCCACCACGCAGATGTCGAGTGGGGTGTAGTACGACTTTAAATTCTGTCTGTTTACCGTGAAGTTCCTTCCATCTTGGCCAGCTAGTTCGACAACACCGTTGCGAAATTGGCAGGTAACGGTATACAGCCCTGCCCACTTTGACTGCAGTTTCCCGAGCATGAAGCAAAGTCGAGATTTGTATAAGAGAACTTTGTCACCCGGACCAAAGACGCGTGGGCGGATTCCTCTGTCGTGGAACCTTTTCGCTCGTCTCATATAGAAGATGCTGTTCTCGTAGGCCTCGTCTAGAAAATCTTCCAGTTCATTCAATGCCATGGCACATTCCGATGCAGCCATTTTCCAGTCTAGGTTTAACTCTTTCACGGCTCTCCAAGCCTTGTGCTCCATCTTCACGGGGAGGTGGCAAGCTTTCCCGAAGACAAGCTGATAAGGAGAGGTTCCAATGGGAGTCTTGTAAGCAGTGAGGTATGCCCAAAGAGCATCATCGAGCTTCACAGCCCAATCCTTTTGTTGCTTCACCGTTTTCTCCAATATCTGCTTGATCTCTCTGTTGGAGAGTTCGGTCAGCCCGTTCCCTTGAGGATGGTAGGGGGTAGTAACACGGTGCATGACTCTGTACCTGCAAAGAAGAGAGGCAAGCCATTTGTTACAAAAATGAGACCCCCCATCACTTACTAGGGCTCTAGGCGTGCCGAAACGTGTCATGAGTTTCTAAAGGTATTTGATGACTGCTTTTGAATCGTTGGCGGTTGTTGGAATTGCTTCAACCCATCTTGATACATAGTCCATCGCGAGCAGGATGTAAGAGAAACCATGAGATGGCAGGAATGGTCCCATGAAGTCGATCCCCCATACATCAAATATCTCGACTTCGACCACAGGCGTTTGGGGCATCTCATCCCTACGCGAGATGTTGCTGGTTCTCTGGCAGCGATCACAGCTTGTAATCCATCCTCGACAGAGTTCATAGATGGAAGGCCAGTAGAATCCGCTCACGAGGATCTTGAATGCCGTCCGATTGGCTGAGTGGTGGCCGCCGCTAGGAGCTGAATGATAGGCAGCGAAGATCTGATGCCACTCTGACTGAGGCACGCAATGCCGGATAATCCCGTCTGCGTATCTCCTCCAAAGATAAGGGTCCTCCCAATAATAGAGTTTGACATCGTGGAGGAACTTTTTCTTTGTATAAGGAGAGGAGTCTGGTGGAAGTACGCCGCCTACCTAGTAATTGGCGAAGTCAGCATACCATGGTGTCTTTGACTCGTACGTCTTTCTCAGATCCCTTAGGGCACAGATTTGCTCGTCCGGGAAGATCTCTCGGATCCTCAGTTCCTGATCATCTCCTTCAGCTGGAGGCTTGAGTCTTGAAAGATGGTCGGCAATCACGTTCTCACTTCCCTTTCTATCCTTGATCTCCAGGTCAAACTCTTGGAGCAGCAGGATCCATCTTATCAGCATCGGCTTTGCATCTTGCTTGGCGAACAAGTACTTGATAGCTGCGTGGTCGGTGTAGACAACAGTTTTGGATCCTATCAGATAGGACCGGAACTTGTCGAAGGCATATACCGCTGCTAGCATTTCTTTCTCCGTGGTGATGTAGTTACACTGGGCTGGGTTCATGTTCTTGCTGGCGTAGTGAATCACATGGAAGAGCTTTCCTTTCAATTGCCCCAAGGCTGCTCCAACGGCATAGTCACTGGCATCGCACATCAGGATGAACGGCTCGCTCCAATCCGGAGAAATAAGTACTGGAGCAGTCACGAGGGCTGCTTTCAACTTCTCGAAAGCTTGCATGCAATCCTCATCGAAGACGAAAGAGACATCCTTCTCTAGTAGATTACACAACGGCCGCGAGATCCTTGAAAAGTCCTTGATGAACCTTCTGTAGAACCCTGCGTGTCCAAGGAAACTTCTCACCGTTTTGACATTCACTGGTGGCGGCATCTTTTCTATTGCTGCTACTTTCGCTCGATCAACCTCTAGTCCTTCGGCTGATACTCGGTGTCCTAGCACAATTCCTTCTTGCACCATGAAGTGGCACTTCTCCCAGTTGAGACAGAGGTTTGTTTCGGTGCATCTTTCCAGTACGGTAGCTAGATTCTGCAAGCAGACATCAAATGAGCTACCAAACACAGAAAAATTGTCCATAAATACCTCCATGACATCTTCGATCAGATCGTGGAAGATTGCCACCATGCATCTCTGGAAAGTAGCCGGTGCATTGCACAGTCCGAATGGCATCCGTCGGTAGGCGAAAACTCCATAAGGGCATGTGAATGCGGTCTTGTGCTGATCTTCCGGCGCCACAGCTATCTGGTTGTACCCAGAATAACCTTCAAGAAAACAATAGAAAGGGTAACCAGATAAACGATCAAGCATCTGATCAATGAAGGGAAGAGGAAAGTGATCCTTGCACGTAGCGGTATTCAATGCCCGATAATCTATGCAGAATTGCCAACCCGTGACGGGTCTTGTTGCCACTTCTTCTCCATCGTCATTCTTTACTATCTGCATCCCTCCTTTCTTTGCTACGACTTGTGTAGGGCTCAGCCATTTGCTGTCGGAGATTGGGTAGATCATCCCATGGTCAAGAAGCTTGAGAACCTCCTTCTTCACAGCTTCTTGCATGATAGGGTTCAACCGCCGCTGTGCTTGTCTTTTTGGTGCAGCATTCTCCTTGAGAATGATCTTGTGCATGCAAAGAGAGGGGCTGATCCCTTTTATGTCTCCCAATGTCCATCCAATGGCGCTTTTGTACTGCCGTAGGACTCGCAGTAACTTCTCCAACTCCCCCTGTGTCAAGTATGCAGAAACAATAACAGGGTAAGTATCATTTGGTCCCAGAAAAGCGTACCTGAGATGTGTCGGGAGAGGTTTCAGTTCCAGATTTGGCGGATCGGAGTTAGACTTCGGCTTGCAGAAGGGAGCGTCGATCGACGCTTGGTGTCCGTCGATCGACGATGACTCTACAACTGAAATCCCTTTTCCACATCTCGCTGTTTCTGTCAAAAAAAACTTCTGGGGTACTGCTGCTCGGGCGTCGATCGATGCTGACCCACCATCGATCGACGGGGGTCTGAAGTTGCCATCGATTGACGATCCTTTGCCGTTGATCGACGATGACTTGCTGTCTCGACGTTCTGGGTGAGATCGGCCTGGCAGTGGTTCTCTTTTGTTCTCCTTCTCTCGAGTTACTTCCTCAAATACATCTAGTTCCATCTTTAGATCCACGATCCCTCCTTCTGCTTCCTCCAGATTTGACGACGAGAAGAGAGAGTGCTGTAGGCAAGTCTCCAGAAATTCCGGCTCACCTTTGAGAGAGGCGAATGGTGAGGATAATACTGGCCTGAAACAATCGATCATATGGCATTCCTCCTGGTAGCTACTACCATCGTTGTGCTTCTGCATCGCCTTATATATAGAGAAAGTTACTGACTCATTGTTGACTCTGAATGTCAGTTTGCCATCTCGAATATCAATCAGAGCCCCACCGGTTTTCAGGAATGGTCTTTCCAGAATCAAAGGGATGTTTCGATCTTCTTCCATGCCAAGCACCACGAAGTCAGCGGGAATTATGAAATCTTTCACTTTTACAAGCACATCTTCCACTATACCTTTTGGATAGGACACCGATCGGTCGGCCATCTGTAAGGTTATGGTCGTTGGCTTGATATTCCCGATTTCCAATCTCTTAAAAATTGACAGTGGCATTAAATTGATTGAGGCGCCAGAGTCATAGAGAACTTTTCCGAAGGTTTCTCCACCGATGACACAAGAGATCGTGAATGAACCTGGATCCTCTCGTTTGACTGGCATCTTTTTCTGTATGATGGTGCTGCATTCTTCAAAGAGATTTATCGTCTCGTGTTCCATGAAGGGTCGCTTCTGAGAGACCATGTCTTTTAGAAACTTTATGTATCCCGGAATTTCTTGGAGTGCTTCAACCAGAGGAATATTGATATGTACTTTCTTCATGTTTTCCAGGAAGCGTGCATACCTTTCGTTCATCTTGGTTTTGGCGAACTACTACGGATACGGCAAGGGCGGCTTTTTCGGGGACGGGCTGGAGCAGGCGTCGATCGACGCTGGTTGTGTTCGTCGATTGACAGCCCTTCTTTGTTGGCATCAATCGATGATTGTTCACCATCGATCGATGGTGACTCGTCGTTGGCAGCCTCGTCGGCCTGTTCGACGTCTTCGTTCTCCTTCAATTCAGCCCTTGCTTTCTGTGGCCCTTCATAGGATTTCCCCCCTCTCAGAGTAATAGCGTTCACTTGATTTCTCTGATTCTGATTCTAATTCTTAGGGTTAACCTGTGTATTGCTTGGAAGTTGCCCCGGTTTATGTTGTGCTCCAAGAGCATCAGCGATCTGGCTGACTTGAGTCTCTATTATCTGGACGTGCTTTTGCATTTGTTCTATCTTGGTATTCACACCAGAGATCTCATGCTCCAGTTTACTCACCTTGCTAGTGCATCCTTCCATGAATTTGGCCAAAATCTCCTCGAGATTTGGCTTCTTCTTGTCGACCACTACTCCGTCTTGTACGGCAAATCCAGGAGGTGGTTGTTCAGCAGCTTGAGGATTCGCGTAGGAGAACCCAGGGTGATTCCTAGCGTGATTGTAGTTGTAGTGCTGGTTTTGCTGCTGGTAACCTCCACGGTAGTTATTGTTCTGGTAACCACCCCTCTGAACAAAATTCACATCAACTTGTTCTCCTTCAAGGGGAGGCTGTACAGGCTCCACTACGGCTACTGCCTTTTCTTGCTTCAAGGAAGCGAACTCCTCTTGAAGCTTCTTGACTTCAACAACCAAGTCAAGCTCTTCTGCAGCTTTCTTTTCCACTACTTTCTCGACGGCTTTGACGGGTCTATGTCTGCTTGAGGACCAGCGTTGATTGTTGTTGGCCATCTTTTGGAAGAACTCCATGGCCTTCTTTCCGCTCTTTGTCATGATGGTATCCCCCAGTGTGGTGTCTACCAACTCAACAGTCCTTTCATTCAAGCCTTCATAGAACGCCTCAGCTTGTTCACCTGGAGGTAGACTATGTCCGGGACAGGCTCTGAGTAATTCTTTGTAGCATTCCCACGCTTCATAGAAACTCTCATCCGGTCTTTGAGCAAACCTAATGATTTCCTTCCTTCTTTGTCTGATGATGTTTGGAGGGAAGAAGTTCTCGAGGAACTCATTCCGTAGTTCACTCCACGTACTGATCTTCCCCTTGTCCAGTGCAGTAAACCAAGATTGTGCCTTATCCCGCAGTGAGAATGCAAACAGACGCATTCGGATGGCACTTTTGCTGACCCCTCCAATCTTGACGGTATTGCAGAGCATCAGAAATTTGTCTAGGTGGGCATATGGATCCTCAAAAGCCCTTCCGCCGAACTGGTTCTGTTGAACCATCTGAACTAGTCCAGTCTTCAACTCGAAATTATTTGCATTAATTCTGATTCTGAAGTCAGTTTCTTTGAACTGAGGTCGATACCTCTTCTGCATGGCTTCTTCATCTTCCTCTTCATCATCTGAGTCATTAGGAGGCTCTTGGTCCTCGTCATCTTCATCCTCAGGTTGATCCTCAAATAGTGGATTCCTACGACCGAACCGAAGGTTTCTGTTGTTTCTCCCCCTGTCTCGATCTAGGATCAATTGTTGCATTTGTTCCCTCATGGCTTGGATTTCTTGGACAAGAGCAGTCTGCTCTTCCGAGGTTAGTCCTGGTGGTGGTGGCTGTACAATCGGCTGTTGTGGTAAGTCATTAGGTTGTGGTACTTCATCTGCCATTGCCTGATTACTTGAGCCTTCTTGGGCGCGCTTATTCCTTCAGATTTTTCTGCACGTGGCTTCGATGTCCGGATAGTAATAAAGCGGATCCTTTGCTCGGGCTCTTGTACTCATGCACAACCTGTACAGTAAAGTGGTTTGTGAGATGGCACTGCGGATTAACAAAAACAAAATAAGATAAAACTGAAAACTATAAAATATGAAGGCGTCGATCGACGCTGGAGTGGGCGTCGATCGACGGCCCTTCGTACTGAAAGAAGAAAGAAAAAAAACGATTGTTTAAAAGATGTTACAGCCTAAATCAGTACTCTAATCACAAAGTTAATAGTAGGACAATTATGTCCTTTCCCCGGCAACGACGCCAAAATTTGATCGCGTATATTTTTAACCCCGCGACTTAGCAAAGCTAATAATATAGCGGCAAATTAAATTATCGATCCCACGAGGAAAGGAACAACGAAAAATCCTAAGTACTAACTTAAAAGTTCTTAAAGTACTGGATAGGTAAAATTGAAAATAAAGGGTTTTGAAATTTAATTACCTCAAGAAAACAATTATGAAAACAAACTTACTTTGAAAAAAACCTAAAGGATAAGAAGTACAGATTCTAGGCTTTTCTCCTTATCAAGTATGACATGCATAAACAAATTGATTATTTTCCAATTTTAATTCCTCTACACAGTGAAACATCAGAAAGCTATTATGAAATTCTTTGTTGGACAATTCATAAAGTAGATTAATTAATTATGTATCTCCTGTCGGTCTCAAGATTAATTAACTAACTCCTACAGTTCTACATATTTATTCCTACAATCTATTCCCTTCAGTTACGACAAGAAATCAGATTATATTGTGAAAATCTCTTTTGATTGAAAACTATTACAGTTACGTCTCTAATTTCCAACTAGTAATCCTAAGTTAGTGGCCAACATACCCAAGATTAAGAATAAAACCAGATTTCACAAACTGTGAGGGAAAGGAAAAATAACTTCAATTAATCAAAACATGCATACATTGATAGTTTGAAAACCTAGAATCTGAGAAGACAATTAGTTACACATAATTCTAATCTTAATCATCATAGACAATGAACAAGAAAAGAAAAGATAAAAAGGAAAACTGAATCTTCCCCAAAGATTTAATCTCAAACCCAATGATCTTCTTCTTCTTCTTCCTTGTGATATTTTTCTCAATTTAATTCTCTTCTCTCTTGCTTTCTCTCTTGATTTTCGATCTCCTCTCTTGCACTCCTCTAGTTTTTGAATTCTTCAGCCTTTTTATAGATGTTGTGGATGAATTCTACCATACCTAGGAGTTAGATATGTGTTTATCTTCAGAAAATAGAAAAGATATGGTCTGCCCCGCGACACTCCGTCGATCGACGGCCAACCTTCGTCGATCGATGTCGCGCCCCCAAATCGGGCCTATGCGACAGTCCCACGTGCGACCAAAGCACGCTAAGGGATTTAATAGTTTTAAAACAATTTTTCGAAATTTTAAGCGGAAGCGAATTTTTGTTTTGAAATAATATGGCTTCAATGATTGGATTGAAAGAAATATAAATTGAAGCATAATATCAAAGAAGTTTGAAAAGACGAATATGAATACAATTTTAATCAAGACTTTCAAGGTGACACTATGTATGGAGACATAACATCTTAGCTCAATACCAAACCTCAAATTAAGTATAGAAGTTTCGAAATCATGCCATTGGACAAACAAAGGTAGAGATCATGCTTAGGGATCGAATCAATGGATATATCAAAGCTTCAAAAGATAAATACTCCAAGTAGATCAATTTGGTTTACATGCCAACAAAAGAGATCAAATAGTTATGCAAGAATGATCATCAAAATAGGGGAAGTAAGATTTACATGCCAAGTACACATTTATTTAATATAGGTTCACATTGAACCACTTCTTCCCACAATCGTCACAACGCACCCGCCATCACCATCACCATGTACCTACATGTAGGGAAAACACATGCAGGGGCTAAGTACACGAATGTACCCAGTGGACACGTCGTCCCGAAAACAATACATACATATATTTTGGAATCACCATCTCACACAAGCATAACATGAGGGTTTTATAAAGTCATTTACTCATGCATGCCAAAACAATTTATCTCACATGGTTGCGCAACTCTTTTCATTTGTGGTGCCATTGACAAATGATCATGAATTTATGGGATGAGCCCTCCGAATATATTATTCAACAATTTATGCATCAAACATGCATATATGGGCTGAGCCCTCCAAGTAAATCATGTATATATGGGTTGAGCCCTCCATTCCCCTTTCTCACCTTATTCCTTCGCAATAGTACCATCAATTCATAATTGTGTAAATTCATGCATACATTTATGGGCTGAGCCCTCCAAGCAAATCATGCATTGTCAAGGCACCAAAACGTTTTACGGTGTTCCAAACATTCAAAACAAAACATTCATCATCATTTGATAAATCATTTGGAAAACAAGTTTTTAGATAAAGTAGTGCCCACCTTATCTTGTTGTTACATTGGCTTACTTGGTTCCACTAGTTGAGGCTTGTTTCGCAATGTCAACCACACCTAGGTAAATAATGACGTAATATTACTAGGTGTTTCACTTGGGCATGTACATTCATATTCATGTTTACATAAATGTCCTAAGGTAGTATCATGTTCAAAGGGCTTAATTGGTCTTATTAGTCTTGGATTTAGACTTAGCAAATTCCTTTCATGCCTTAGTCATATTTTGCTTAAATTTCAGATTTGCGCAGTCATATAACAAGTTGCATAATTTCATGGCCTTAATTTATTTTAGGCTCAACTTCTAGATTATGAAAGAAGACATGTAAAGGTTTACTCTCCATTTGATGGATCTCATAATTTCCTTACGGATTGGTCGGGGCAAACTAATCAATTTCAGGTAGGGCTGAGAGACTAAAGAATCAGGGCATCATTTTCTAAATTCTACCCCGAACAGGATAAACGGCCAATCAAGCTGAAATTTTGTAGATATCGAACTTAGGGTGTCTATTATAAGCATGTAAATTTTAATGGCTGAAATCTTAGTACTTTGTTCTGAATTAAGCAAACAATGTAGGTCGTACAGAAATGGCACATGATTTTGTAAAGGCTAGAACTCTCAAATAATATCATTTTCAAAAGAATGTAATTTCAGATCCACAGAGACTTAAGGTATGAAATTAGACATGCATAAACTATATTTTAAAATGGACATGTTCCATTTTACGGTTTGTAAAGTTCACTTGTCATTTGGGAGATATGGACTGGGGGAGTTTGAATTTCCTGGGCGTTTTTGCGCTATGGCAGAAACAGGGGTTCGACTTCAAAATTTTATTTTGGCTAAATTACTCATGATAATGACTTGAAATTTTACATGAATGTTCAGCAATGGGTCTACCACCTATGTGTAAAATTTGAGAATTGTCAAACATGCCTAACTATAGTTTCAAAACCATTTATCACAATGCAACACAGATTGACACATATTTTTGTAGAACGCATAACTTGCAGACCACACGACATGTTTACATGAAACCAAATCCATTATCTTTCTAAGACATTTTGGTACCACATATTTTATTTTCAGCTTAATAGGACTCCATTTGGTCAGTCTGCCACAACCAGACATCTCTGTTCACTACACAGTTCATTCACAGCATGTCTCATTATATCATGCTTTCATCAATTTCGTGGCTCATTATCATATATCATCATATATCCATAATTTCAGATACCAAACACTTCATAGCATCATCATATAACATAGATCTCAAGCCATAACATTCAAGCAAGATTTATATCATCAATAATCACTAGATCAACATGCATTTGCCACTATTAAGCATCATGTCAAACCTAGTTCACTATATGGCTTGAAATTTAAGAGGGTGTGTCTTGATCATACATGCAACATCATATTCATGTTTAGAAGGGTCTAAAGAGGGTAGATAGAGGTTACTTGAAGGTTTTAATTTCAGAGTTGGGGTTCCTCCTCCAAGATTTCGAAAATGGGGGTTTGAGGCTCCAACTTGCTCTCTCTTTGCTCCTAGCTCTTTGTAGCCTTCTAGATCTCCTTCATGGCTCCATAGATCTTCAATTTCCAGTCATGGTCGATTTTACAAAGTGGTAGAATGATAGGGCTTTTTAGATATTTGGATAGAGGAAGGTGTGTAGTGAAGCTTTATGCTATTATTGTGGTGATTTGAGGTGATATGGGAGGTGTTCTTGGCTAACTTAGGGGCTGTACTTGGTGTTCATCCATGGAGGTTTTGAGTGAGGTTGAAGTAGGTGAAATGACGAGAATATATAGAGGGGAAAATGGTGACAACCGATAGGAGTGAGGGGAAAGGAAATGGTGGAGTGCAAGTATAGTTTTTCCCATGCAACTTCCCTAGGAATCAAATGATTGTGTTTCCCCTTCTCAATTTTGCCCTCCAAGATATTTAATTGGCATCCTTTAGATAGTCCTCCATGGTCTTTTCCCATTTACATAATTTATTTCCTATTTTATTCTATTCATCATTGATTGATTACAAGTATACCCTTACTTGTCTTATTAGGTGATGTTTCTTTAGGAGGGCTATACATGTAATCCCCTAATTTATTTATCTCCAACTTGTAACATAGGATTTAAACTAACATAATCTTCCCACATTAATCACATAGGGCCGAAGACTTAGGAAAAAAAGTAGGGAAATGATTTCCGGAATTTTACCTCGGAATTATTTTCGAGTAAATGCCCGTCATCGAATTAAATCACGATTGTGTTCATAATACCTTTAAATCAATTTAGCCCGAATGCTTCATAATTATTTAGCAAAATAGTAGCGAAAAAATATGGGGTGTTACAATCGATGGGAAGGACAAAGCATCGTTGATCGACGGCGAGTTGGCGTCGCTCGACGGTGGTTCTGCTCCAGTACTCCTGTGTCGATCTCTTCGAGTACTTTCATCGATCTTCTCTGAAGCTGTTGCGAACAAGTTTCCAAAATCCTCCGATTTTCATCCAAAAACCTGCATGATTCATCAAACACACCATAAAAAGCACAAAAGCCAATGTATGCTCGAAAAGACACTAAAAACGATCCAAACATCACCAAAATAGACAAAAAAAACAATAGATAAGTTGGTAAAACTATCAACTTATCATTCTCTCAAAATAATTGATAATGACATATCAATTATTTCTCCCTCAATTGACTTTTTTTTTCTTCTATTGTATTATTGTTTGATTGCACTTTACATATTTGACCACATTATTGTTCTCAGTTATATTTACCCAAACAACACAACAAATAGAATAAAAATATACTCCCTCCGTCCCAAAACAGTTGTCTTGTTTTCCTTTTTCGTCTGTCCCAAACAATTGTCCTCTTTCCTTAAATGAAAAGTTAATACACACTCACTATTAAAATACTAATTTCATCTATCTCTACTCGCATTGGTATCTGTGCCATTTCCAAACCAGACAATTATTTTGGGACAGAGGTAGTATCAATTATAAAATACATTAATATTTTTTCGTATTAATAACAATTTTAAAGTGTGGTAAGATTTTGAATAATTTATCACATAAAAAAATGGATTATAGCACTACCACAATTTTAGATAAAACTTTATTGAATATTGATGGGATTGAATTTAAATGGTTTGAATTTCATGTTCTAAGAATGTTGATGAGAAACGTTATAAAATATTTGAAATTATTTAATTTAGTTTAATATATTTATTAAATACATAAGTATAACATAATAAAATATAGAATATCTCAAATTTAGGAGAAGATTATCCACAAAAATATAGTATGAAATTTAAATAAAAACTTTATAACCTAAATTACATAGATCAATATTTTACTTTCAATTTCATGTATTTAATATTTATAAATAGCTAAAATATACGAAAATTGACTCAAATTTTAATATTTTTTACTAAATACATTCATCAATTTTAAAATTGCCAATTAAAATAATAGTTAGGAGATTACAATTATTTTGTCAAATAATATTCCAAAATTAATTGACCAAATACATTCAAATCATCTATTAAATTTAATTCTTCAATTTTTTCTTGACAACCAATATTTTTGCATATTATTCTGGAAGATATTTTTTCACAAAATATAAAATTATTGAGCAAATTTACAATACACATTTCCCCTTCAACCTACAATAAAAGAAAACTATGAAATGATTTAGAACAAAAAAATATTTGCCTCCCTCCCTACGAAACATAATACCTCCAAGATTGAAGTAAAAAAGTTTATATTTGTTGAAGGAATTGTATTTTGAATAATAAGTTGTCATTGCATTTGCTTATCAATTTTGAATGAGAAAAACTACAATTCTTTCATTACACTATTTTCCGTAATGCCTTAAAATTCGCATTTAGGTTTATAAAATAAAATTAAAAATTAATTAAAGTAATATATGTAAATATAATATGACATATATATATTATATAAATAAAATGTCAAATTTAATATTACAATATAAATAACTGAAATTCCCACGGTAAATGAATACATAAATACTATACATATATTAGGTAATTGGGCATGATAATAGCAAGTGCAAAATTAGGATTAAAAACATAAAACATTAGTATAAAATCAACTTAGTTTATTAAAAAATAAATTAAATATAAACATATTACACAACAAAATAATAAAATATTTAAATATGTAAAACTATTATTGCCTATACATTAGACCAATTATGGGAAAATAAAAAAAAGTTACAGTTTCCATTTTATTTATTGTATGCTTAATTAGTGGTATGTGATAGACCAACAATATTTGCCTCAATGAATTCTTGTATTATTAATCACCTATATATAGAGAGGTACAAGATATGAATAAATCTATAAAGATACATACAAGATATGAATAAATCTATAAAGATAACTATTCTATAGGAAACCCCCTAATGAGATACGGGTATATCTTGTACATGCGTATCTTGATGCGTATCTCCGTTAATATCCCCCCTCAAGCGAGATTGTGGGAAACTGACAACTCGAAGCTTGCTCCGAAAGAATTCGAAGAGAGGCCGCGACAAACCCTTGGTGAAAATGTCTGCAACTTGATGTGTAGTTGGAACGAACTCTGTTCGAAGCTTATTAGCAAGGACTAGCTCACGAACAAAATGATAATCAAGGTCAATATGCTTTGCTCGTTTATGCGCCACAGGATTTTGTGTGAGAAAGATGGCACTATTGTTGTCACAAAATATGGACGGCAGTCGTGGGAGCTTAATTCGAAGCTCTGAAAGTAAGTTAGATAGCCACATGACTTCAGCCGCAGTGTTCGCAAGAGCTCGATATTCGGATTCGCAAATTGACCGTGAGACAGTTGGTTGTTTCTTGGCACTCCAGGAGACAAGGTTTCCTGCAAGAAACAGAGCATAGCCATATGTGGAGCGTCGTGTATCTGGACAGCGTGCCTAATCAGCATCGGAATAAGCGACGAGGCTGCAATCCGAGCTGCGAGAAAATATCAACCCATGATTGATGGTTCCCTTAATATATCGTAGAATGCGCTTTACAGTCTGATAGTGCTCGTCGGTTGGAGAGTGAAGATATTGGCTTGCTAGGTTGATGGCAAAAGAGAGGTCCGGGCGTGTGATTGTCAAGTATTGCATGGCATCCACTAGAGAGCGATATTTAGTTACATCGGCGAAAGACTGACCTTCAGACTGAAGAGTTGTTCCAGCGGCAAGGGGTGTGGCGACCGGTTTAGAATCCAGCAGATCCGATCGAGTAAGAATATCTCTCGCATATTTTGCCTGTGAGAGAAATAGGCCATCGGTAGTGTAAGTTATCTCTAAGCCAAGAAAATAATTTAGACGTCCTAAATCTTTGATGGAGAATCATGATTCACGTTAGAGATGAGGCGCGAGATACAAGATGGATTATTGCCTGTCAGAATAATGTCATCCACAGACACCAAGAGATACATGATGATGTCGGCCTTGTGGAGAATAAATAGAGAGGTGTCCGATTTGCTACAGGAGAAACCAATACGAATTAAGTAATCACTGAGCCTTTGAAACCAAGCGCGTGGTGCTTGCTTTAGCCCATATAGTGCCTTCGATAGCTTGCAAACATAGTTCGGAAAATGAGCGTCATTGAATCCGGGCGGTTGCTCCATATACACGGGGGATGACAAATGTCCATTGAGGAAGTCATTTTTGACATCCAGTTGATGTAGGGGCCAGTTGTGATGCACGGCAAGGGTGAGAATCACTCGAACTATTGTGGCCTTGATGACAGGACTGAAGGTATGAGAGAAATCCAGACCCGAAAGTTGAGTTAATCCTTGAGCCACTAGTCGTGCTTTATGGCGATTAATGGAACCGTTAGGAAGATATTTTGTGCGGAAAACCCATTTAGAGCCGATGATGTTGACATTGGGTGGACGAGGCTCAAGTGTCCATGTGTTGTTGTTGCGAAGGGCAGTCATTTCTTCTTCCATAGCCGCCATCCAGTGGGAATGTTTAGCTGCAGATTTGAAACCACGAGGCTCGGAACTAGACAAAAGAGCAACATGAAGAGCAGTGTTAGCAAAATTTGCATCATATCGTGGTCTAAAGATACCAGCTTTAGCCCGAGTGATCATGGGGTGAGTTGGCTGAATTTGGACGGCTGGAGGAGGGTTATGAGGTTGTTCGACGCGAGGCAACGGTTCAGGATCCGAACATAAAGTGCGTGGTGTGGGAGAGGACGTGGATGTAGATGGAGGGTGCTCGGGTCGGCTTTGACATGTAGGAGCTACAGGTGTGTTCGGATGCGGCTCGATGAAGGATGAGACAGTAAGATGATCGGGATGAGAGGCGGGTGAGGATGGTGATTGGAAAGGGAAAAGTGCCTCATCAAAACGTGCATGGCGAGTTATGTACATGCGCGAAGAGATAGGATCTAGGCACTTGAAACCCTTGTGAGTGGAAGAGTAACCTACAAAGACAAAGGGTAGACTACGAACAGAGAATTTGTTTGAGGCGTAATCACGGAGACAGGGATATACGCGACAACCGAAAGGACAAAAGAGAGTGTAGGAAGGAGGGAAATTGTAGAGTACCTGATAAGGGGACGCCCCATTTAATATAGGCGACGGGAGACGATTAATGGTATAAACGGCTGAGCTGAAGGCATCTACCCAAAGAGACAACGGCAGGTTGGCGTTAAAGAGGTTTGTCAGACCTGTCTCGGTGATGTGCCGATGCTTCCTTTCGGCCCTGCCATTTTGAGCAGGAGTATATGGACAAGAGAAACGATGGTGAATTCCTTTTTCTTGAAAGAAATTTCTCACTGAATGATTCGTAAATTCAGTACCACCATCGGATTGGAAAGATTTGATAGAGCAAGATAACTAATTTTCAACAAATACAGTGAAAATTTTTAAAGTTTTGAAGAAGTCAGATTTATGGTGAAGTGGATAGAACCAAGTAAAATGAGAAAAATCATCAATGAATATGATGTAATAACGAAAATTATCATTAGACATAATGGGCGCAGGTCCCAAAAGATCACAATGTACTAAATCAAGAGGTCGTGAAGACCGTTTTTCATTTAACGAAAAAGGAAGATGAGTGCTCTTTGCAGCTTGACAAGAGTGACAAATAGTTGAAGATAAAGACCTATTGGAAAGAGAAATATGACCGGACTTGCAAAGAGATAACAAAGACTCAATAGAAACATGACCAAATATAGCATGGCATAGATCCATGGAAGCTGTCACGGGCTCCTTGGATGTAGAGGCGAAGAGAGCTGGAGACACACTATCCAGAACATAAAGGCCGGCTCTGCGATGACCCTTGGCTAGGATGTGGTGTGTATTGCGGTTCTGGACAAGGAAAAAATTATTGGAAAAAAGAACATTAACTGGTCAAGTCAGCGGTGAGTTTGCAAACAGATAACAAATTTTTAGTAAGAGCAGGAACAACAAGAACATTGAAAAGGGAGAGAGATGAGGAGAGATTGACGTTACCGGTATGGGAGATAGATAGTTTCTGCCCATTACCTACAACCACTTGATTTGAACCGGAGTAGGGAGATATAGTATCTAGGGTGGAGTGAGAAGCAGTCATGTGAGCCAAAGCACCAGTATCTAGGTACCAGTCCGAGTGGTCCGGAGCCGATATGGAACAGTTGGTAGAGAGAGCTTCGGCTAGATGAGAGAACAACTTCGGAGCATAGCGCTGTGGACAATCCGAAGCGTAATAGCCATCAATCCTGCAGATTTGGCAGCGTGGGGGGTGATACTGCTTCTTGCGTTTGCCACCACGTTGCTTGTTTTGAGAGGGCTGCAGTTGAGAGTTAGAAGGTGCCGGGCCAAGAATACCGCGACCAGAAGAGGAATAGGACTGCTGACTGTAGAATGCAACAGAAAAAGGTAACGATGAGTCGAGAGAATCTTGAAATAGTGAGAAACTCTCGGCCTTTGCCAGCAGGTCGCTGAATGAAGGAACGGTGGGTAGTGCCATCTGGGCGGCAGAGAAGTTGACGAAGGATGGTCCTAATCCACGAAGAAACTAGTGTGCTTTGTCTGTATCATCAACCGGACGACCAATCGCCGCAAGTTGATCACAGATCGACTTGAAGTGAAGACCGTACTCTTTGACAGACCGAGAACCTTTCTTCATAAGTTGAAGGTCGTCCTTGAGTTGTATTTCTCGAGTTTTTGATTTATGACTGAACGCTGACTCAAGAGCGAGCCAGACGGAGCGGGAGGATGCGCAGCCAAGAGTTTCGGCCATAGCTTCTTCGGTGAGGGTGGATAGGAGTAGACTGAGAAGGCGTTGGTCCTGTTGACGCCAAGAAAGGTAGGCGGGGTTCGTGGTGGAGTCGCCGACAGCCGAGATAAGTGTGGTTGGAGGTGAGGGTGTAGACCCGTCGACATAGCCAAGTAGGTTTTGGCAAGAAAGAAGGGGAACGAGTTGACCACGCCATAGGAGATAGTTGGTAGAAGACAGCTTTATGGTGATCATATGGACTAGAGTAGAGAGAGAGAGAATCCGTGGCTGCGACGGCGTCGGCCATGAGAGCGAGAGAAACGAACGAGAGAGATCGAGGTTAGGCTGATACCATGATAGACCAACAATATTTGCCTCAATGAATTCTTGTAATATTAATCACATATATATAGAGAGGTATATGAATAAATCTATAAAGATACATACAAGATATGAATAAATCTATAAAGATAACTATTCTATAGGAAACCCTAATGTGATATGGGTATATCTTGTACATGCGTATCTTGATGCGTATCTCCGTTAATAATTATTATAATTTATGAATCTTTAATTGCATAAATATGCTTGAAAACTATGCAGCAATAATGTCAGAGACTCATATATTAATCTAATCAAATTTCATTATATACCAAAGTGCTTGATTTATTATTATTATATTCAAGATTTAGTCCCACTAGATAAGCTTTTTAAATGCTAATAATCTATTATTTATAAATGGCCCGAACATTCATAAACTAATTATTCATAAAAGGTTGCCGGTAAATATTGCGGGATAAATAGTCATAAAAATATCCAACCGATGCTAATAATGTTAATAAAACATTAGTCGAATTCGTCAAAATCTAAGAAAATATTTTCACATGAAACTGAAAATTTTATAATTTTGTTCCGCTAAATCCTCATAAGGTTCCACAAAATCCGACAAATTTCAATTGACATTTATGTATACGATTCTCCAAGTTTTAGTAACAAAACATGTAACATAAAAACAAAAATTTTGATTTTGTTTACAACACCAAAAATTAAAAATTGTAACAAGAAGATACATCAATATTCAGTCCGTAAAATAAAAAATAAACAAGAAACCAAGTTCATTAAATATGGTAGAGACATAATAGGTTTCGTGATTTATTAAAATCACATTTTGAAATTCAAATTCAAATCTAGAAGTTTTGGAGCTATAAATAAATCTATTGCAATTAAATTGGGTATTTGCCTTTGTGAACAGAAATTCATGATAAGAGCTTTCATTTTCTCATCTTCTCAGCATTCCTATAGATGTTCCGTTCCACTAGAACATCAAACCATGCAATGGAGCTTCCGTCCATGCACCACCAGGGGCGGATCTAATAAGGGAGCCCCCTAGCCGGAATTTTTTTTCGTTTTTATAGTATCGTGATCCTGAATTTTTTGGATTAGCCCCCTCATAATTAAGATAAAATGAATGAAAATAAGAAGAAAAAATATGATTCGAAGGGGTTAAAGTAGTTCGATGAAGGCAAAAAAAAAAAATTAGCCCCCTCATAAAAAATTTCTGGATCCGCCACTGTGCACCACCGTTGTTCCAGCAATCACCGCAAGGCAAACCCATATCAATAAAGAGGAAGAAGAGTCGTGTGCATTCTAAAGTCAAATCAGAATGGAAGAGGTGAAGTTAACAAATTAAGCATGAAAACACGAACTTTTAAGTATGCGAACAAAAATCCTCGATGTATTGTTGTAAATTGAAAGGAGTAGGAAGATATTCTCTCTCATCGTCAGAGCTAAGCCCCAAGTTTTGGTCATAAAAGCACTGTCAAATCTAGATACATTGTATTACTTATTTCTAGCGGATTTGTCAAAATATTGTAAATTTCTAGACATCTATAGTATGTATAACTCTCTCTTCGATTTCCTGCTACAAATGATTTACAATTAGCTCAGTACTTTTCTGTAGATCAAGAAAAAAAAATGGAAAGAGAGACGGAGGAGAAGAAAGATAGGGTATATTGCACTAAATGAGAATTATGAGATTAGATTGTTGAAGCCTAGGTTGAAGAGAAGAGATTATAGGGAAGCCGAAAAAAACAAGAAAAAAGGTGATGATGTCATAACCAAAAGTAAATGTGATATTCTTAAAACAATACTCCCTCTGTCCCGGTCAGATTGGATTTGACTGACCGGGCACGGGTGTTAGTGGGATGAATATTTTATTGATGGGTGTGGAGAGTTTGCTATTTTAGAATGTTGACTAACATCGAAAAGGAAATGTGGACGATGGAGGGAGTATATATTAAATGAAGTATAATTTTATAAATTGATGAGGATATATCATAGATCTAATTATATGTGGAGATTTAATGTCATCATGGTTGAGAATGACAAAGTCGAATAACAAAACGAACATATAGATTAGCTATCAAACAAAAGTTAGATGGAAGGAAAAATTATCGTAAACCAAAATATCCCGACCCTTAATTATTTCATTGAGGGGCCTCACCAATACCCTATTCTCGATGTATAGTTCTGCCATAATGTTGGGATGAAGATGAACAAACTCATTTGGTATCATAAACAATGAGTGATGGATAAGTTTTAGAATAAATTATTAATGAGAAATAAATGTTTGCGAATTGGAAACGTATAGCAGTGGACATAGGTGGCAATATTTGATCCAATGTGATAATCCAACACTGGTTTGAGGCTTATCGAATATGGAATTATTAATGAGAAATAAATGTTTGCGAATTGGAAACGTATAGCAGTGGACGTAGGGTGGCAATATTTGATCCGATAATCCACACGAATTCACACGATAATAATGGCTACAGTTTGAGGCTTATCGATTATGGATTCTTACGAGACTATAAGGACATGAAAAATTCGGATTCGAATTGTATACGGATCTGATAATCCAATAAATGGATATCCATTGATAAATTAATAAAAATTATTTATTTTTTAAATATAATAATTAATTAATTAATTTTGATATATTAGTTTAGATTTAGAGGTCTTTCGGAAATTCAAATCTCTAAGTTTTTTTCAATGTCGTATCCCATTTTTTTAATTCACCACAAAAAAAAATATGTTTCTTTATCTATGCATTTTATTTTGTAATATTTATTTTCTTCTACTATCAAAATTTAATTACTTTCTTTTCTTTTTCTTTTTTTTCTCAACTTCAATTTTTCAATTAAGTTGGATAACTGGTGTGATTTGATAAAACATTAGAGCAATTAATTTTTTTCTGGATTAATTAAGATTTTTAAAATTGAATTCATTTTTAAAAATAAACGGGGTTCATTTCACTATGGTTTTCAAATAAAATATTAGAAAAAACTTAAATCATAAAATCATTGATAAGGCGGAAACAGACTTTTTGCTTTAGTATATTTATAGATGTTATGTTATGTTATAAACTGAAATTTTTAATAACACAATATTATATCATTATTTACTATAATATGTATTGTATGTTACATCTCAATATTACAAATTATTTTATCATTTTATAAATTAATATTAATACTTAATATTACAAGTTATTTATCATATATATCACCTTTCAATACTATAAATGATTATCTCATCATTATGATAATAAAGATAATTATTATTTACTTTACAAATACAATACGGATAATTATGATTTGTTTGCTATAATATCTCAATTTTCTACGTATCATAGATAATTATAATGTTATTATGTGTAATTATATACTTTGTCTCAATATTATAGATAATTATATTATGATATTACTAATTTTAATTCAGTTCAATATAATATGTTTTGGAGATGGAAACAAAGTAAAACAGTAAGACAATTATTATATTAAAATCTTAATATATATTTTCGCCAATTATTTGACTATTAATAAAATCCCTCCTCATAAATGATTTCTTCTTTTCCTATGCATTTTCTAGAGCCCAACAAATTTATCTTTACCCATTTTCTCAAGGGTACTGCTAAATGGCCAGATTCTAGCCAACCAGATTCTATTTTCTTAAGCTTTTAGAAGTTGCCTACTAAAAATTTTAATATTCTTTTACTATTTTACCCTTTTCCTCCAAATATATACACTTCTCCAATTACTGATAATTTGCTCAACTATCAATAAAGTATCAATCTGTTGATCTTCTCAAAGGTGTGCTAATAATTACCATTCTTAATATTTTTCAAATTATAATATATTTTACATTAAGTATTTGATAATAAATAGTAGATCTTCATTTTACTGTTCAAACTTTGATGAAAAATAAATTTGCTTTAAAGTAATATTTATGATACATTTCAAAATTATTTTTAAAATGTTGGAACAAATTTTAAAAATTGTTCAAAAATATTGTGCAATAATTTCCATATTTTTGGGCGAACAATTTCCATAATATTTTGCAACAAACCGAAAATCTAAAGTTTGGAACGGGTCTATTGGTTCATATTGAAAAAAATTATTAATGTTACTGGTACAAAATTAATACTAGTATTGGTGGCCACTAATTATATGAAATTAGTGATTTATAAAATAAGTAATGTCAAGTGTTTAACAAAATGCTAAACTAATAATAATAAAACAAATCTACAATAATACTAAAATTAATAAGTAGTTACTAAATAAAACGATTATTTCATCAAGAAGATTATTATTTCATTTAATATTAATTAATACTAATAATTATAATCAACTTTATCTTATAAATATGTCCGATCTTATTTTTAATTTCTATATCTTATAATTATATACAATTATTTCCATTAATTATCAACAAGCTGTTTTATATTTTCTCAATATCTCGGTAGTTTATAGTTTTGTAATTTATATATATTCAATAATCAAGATATAATTAAATTTAAATAATAACATAGAAAATCGAATAATAATTACTTATAAAATTATTTTAAAATTATGTTCTTCAAACATCGTGTTAGGAAGCAATCTTACCTTATTTTGATTGTTTTGATGTGTCAAATTGCATAGAATTAACCAGTTTAGAGAGTCTCTAAAATAGTTCTAGTTAGTAATTGAGTTATAATATTCAACACAAACTGAAACTGGCTACCAATTTGGAACTAGCATTCAGAAGAATTGGCGGAAGACACTAGCTTGATCTTTCTCAAGCCTACAAGACAAGTTCACAACAAGGTTCCAACTCACGAATAGAGACAAAGACGGCAAGTCAGATTAATATTTTTTAGACCAGACTTTTAAAATCATTTAAAGTCTGGGGAGCTTGATGCGGCTAAAAGTTCAATCAAATTAAACTCCTAGCTACACAAGAATAAAATTTGTCAAATCCAGGTCCTTCTTCCCTTCGCCCGCTAGATTAC
>JAPKLW010003433.1:0-41994 GCA_026898455.1 Plectranthus barbatus
CTTAGCAAGTGTTTATCAAATGTGTTTTAGCTCCAATATTCATTAGACTAATTGCAGATTATACTACAACACTTGGTGTGTTGAGTTTTAAATATGCGCATACACAATAACGAAATAAAGTAGTGAGGACACAAGGATTTATAGTGGTTCGAACAAATGTTCTACGTCCACTCTTCAGTCCTCCGACTGAAAATTCACTAATCGATTGAATACAAGGTCATGCCTAATCTCTAACGTTGAGCAGCTCCTCCGTCTTGTCAGCACGCACCTTCAAGCACCCCGGTCTTCGGTCTTTACCTCGTCGCTCCGTAGAGTGAGGTCAAACGTCCCTTCTCCTTGGACGTCGACTGTTGGGAGTTTTATAGTTCTTCCCAGAACATATCCTTGTGTTGGAGATTGCCCATAATAATCACGCTTGCACGGCAAGGTGACTGCTATATTCTTTCTAGGATAGAAAGAATCCCAATGTTAACCTTAGAAGTTAAACTTCACATGTCTCGAGCTTCAAGTATGATAGCTTGCGAAAAAGCTTCAATCACGTACTAGCTCGGATGAGTTCGCGTAAGAGTGTTTAGATCTTCTCTTATTTTCTCTGTGAATAGAATTTCGCGAACCCTTGAATCATTTTTGGATGACACCTATTTATAGGTGAAGATTCAAACGGCTGTTTGAATTTTATCTGTAAGACTCAAAAAGATTGCTCGTCAATCTCTGTTCTTCCTTAATCTGCAGATGACAGAGTCTCTTCAAGTCTCCTTTGTCTTTGATTGGCGTAGCTCCGACTTGTAGCCGTCTTTGTCAGAAGGGATCTCTTAGTTTGAACTTGAAACCTCCATTGTGTCTGTTAATTATTCTATACTCTGATTCGTCAGGTTTCCTTGTGATCCGGATCCTTCTGATTTACAACTTGTATTTTTCTCTTAATTGTTGTTGAGTGTTTGCTGGCCATTGTTGTCTCAGCAGGCTCGCTAAGATCTCGCAACATGCTTGCATTATTTCTTTAGCATTCTCTTGAGTGTGTTTAGCATTCCTCCGTGTTTGCTAGCCTTTACTAGCTTCTTCAGCAATCTTCAGCGATCTTCAAGTCTGCTGATTCCTTCAGCACTCTTGATTCTTCTTTTCTAGTTCTATTACAATTAGAGTATATATGACCTATACAGGACTTTTACATTTTGACTCGATACTAAGTTGCTAGACACTAAATCGGCTTGAGCTTTGATGCACCAAAACATAATAAACATACATTGACAACCAAGGGGTTTTACTATTTCTAACAATATTCCTAACAACATATATAGAGAGAGTTATGATCAAGTGCTAAAATTAAAGTTTGTGATAAATAGGAATGAATCTCAGTCATTGAATTGATAACATAAATGGTTGAGTTTAAAGCATCAAAGATTAAAAATCAAGCATAATTTTCGTTCGTGCTTAATTGCTTTATAAATCATGCTTAATTCGCTTAAGCATGATTTATAAAGCAAAAAAGCATAAAATATGGAAAAATATTTAAATCTTAGCCATTGATTTTTTCAGATAAATGGTGTAGATTCATTCCTATTAAGTACAAATTAACTTTTTGTATGAGATGAACTCCCTATATATAGAGAGACTTAAATATGAATGAATCTCAGTCTTTGGATTGATAACATCAATGGTTGAGATTAAAGCATCAAAGATTAAAAAATCAAGCATTATTTTTGTTCGTGCTTAATTGCTTTATAAATCATACTTAAGTCGATTAAGCATGCTTTATAAAGCAAAAAAGCATAAAATCTGGAAAAATATTTTAATCTCAACCATTAATTTTTTTTAGATGAATGGTGTACATTCATTCCTATTTAGTAACTAACTTTTAATATGATGGACTTATATATATATATATATATATATGCATTATGTGGTTACTCATCTCCCCTATGTTATATGAGGCCAAAATCCAGCCATTAAAATCAAAATTGGACGTTTATGATTAAATCTGGAACTCAAATTTTTGGTGCATTATGTTTCAATGTTTGGTACATTATTTGGGTAAAATAGTTGTTTTCAAATTTATAATTTCAAATTACGGGAAATAAGATTCATATCCCCTAAATTTTTCTCTCTCTAAAATTTTTATAAAACTTTAAATAATCATAACTCACTCAATTAAAATTATTTTTTAATGTATTATATATCAAGTTAAAGATAATTCAATTATCTTTCAAACGAAATCCCTATTACATATGTTTGAAATAATATAATCGTAGTAAAACTAAATAATGTAGCATAACAGATGATTATGTAATGATATATTTAAATGTATTGTATCATTATTTCGTTCTTAATGGTACATTATAAGTGGTATTATTCATACATTATCTGTCAATCGAATGTCACATTATGGAATGTGTTGTGTATTTTCCTCTTAGCTCATTTGGTCCTTAATACAAGTTATGATGTTTGCAAAATAATAGAAAACTTGGAACATTACTTAAGTTTTGAATATTACATTATTTACGATAAATATGGTCTATTATTTGTTTACAATTTCAATATTATACAAAAACCTAGAGTAATATTTAAAAAATAAAAGAAAAACACGCTATAAAAGATAATGTAGTAGATAAAGAATACATAATGCATCAACTATTATATAAATAATGTAACATCTACATGGTTAAAAACTGCAACTCAAAAGGAAGGATGCGACGTTAGACTTTCATGGATAACTTCTATTGCAATTGTTATATATCGCATATGTCCCTAACCTCCGTGACTTGCATGCCGCCCTTCCTCCTGACTGTCGATGACCGCATTGCACCTTGCTACCACGACCACCACCATTGCTGGAGATACGTGAGGAGATAAGAACGTGCCGCCTGTGGGCTCTTGCCTGCACAACCATTGCCTTCAGCCACCTCATCGGGATAATCGTCGGTGATCATCAATGGGAGCAGATGATCAGTTGGACTACATCACAAACCCCAAATCAATTTCGAATGTTTCAATTCAAAAACTGGTCGGTTGGTGTCGCTAGAGCTTGGAACAATGGAAATGAACATGAATAATAAAATTTGAAAAAAAAATTGATTTGTAAAGAATATTAAACGAGAAAATAAGGGAATAATTTAAAAAAATTGTAATTGTCAATTCCTTTAATTACTAAAACATCCTAAGCCTCATTTGAAATTTTTTGAATAAAGTCAAAGATAAAATGAAATCTGGGCCATTAGATTTAATTGGTTAAAGGTTGATATTTGATCTCATGTAATATTTAGGAGATGGGTAACATATAATTATGGTTATTTTTAATATATATATTTATTATTATATGATAATATATATATATAGGGGTGCATTCATGGTTGAACCCCTATATGTGACTGAACTAAGACTTATTCTAGATCGTTGATCCTCCAAACAGATGATTGTGATTTCCTTTCATACAGTATCATTGTTTTTAGTTTTTTATATCATTGAAAGGGTATAATTGTCCTAAAATTTTTCAATTTCAGTTTGTGGGGATTTAATTGCAGATTTTTAGGGGATTGGTTGCCGCATTAATTGCCACAATCTAATTACTTCTAAAATAATTAACCTACCAAATTTAACACATTTAATTCAACTTTTAACTTTTACCCCACTTATTAAAAGCAAACAGGTGAAAATTTAGGTCGGCTTTTTTCTTCTTCCATGGACGACGAGCTCTGGTCTACTTTCGATACAACTATTCCGACGACGGCGATCACTGTGTAAGTCTATATACACGTTTCCCAGTATCGGCGATTAGTAGTTAAGTTGTAAACATACGGCGAGTATTGGGTAAGTATTTGATTTTTTTCTAGTATTTTTTTATTTTTTTATTTTTTTTGTTTGAAAATTATTTTAGGTATTTTAATTAAAAAGAAGCAATGGGTCCGAAGAAGAACATGGTTGACAAGGCGTCAACTTTAGATATTTAATCTTGAACTTTTTCAAAATTTTGTTTTGGTTTTTTTTCGTGTTTTTCACGGGATTTTTTAAAAAAATTCCCTCATTGTTTTAGTTAAATTCGATCATTGTTCTTAATGTTGAAGTACTGTTTTTGATCGATTGTTTGTTATGACATTGATTTTTTTTTTTTGGTTATATTTATTAAATCGACTGAAATTTATCATAATGTGTAGTGTATTAGGTCTACAATGTTATTTGTACACGTCATTGTTGTATTGGAGAATTGATGTAATATTGTTGGTGAAAATATAGTAGCACAATTATATAGTATCAATTTGTGTGATTTTTTTATCATTATGTAATAAAGGATTTTCTATGTTTATTGTTGTTTTGAATAGTTGTACAATTTGTAGGGAATATAGTATGACATTTATATATTATCATTTTGTTTGATTATATAGATCATTGTTTGGTGAAAACCATTATCTTTGTTTATTGAGTATTAAATAGTTGGACTGTAGATTAAAAATTTAAATTGGAGTGGCTTATTTTTTGAGTGTTAATGTTTCACTTATAAAAGTCAATAATTATCATTTTTTAACAATACATTTATCATTACTTATAATAATTTTCAATCATTTATTGTTTTGTTTGGGTAATCAATTGCGCCATATTATTATGTCTCATTATTGTGTACAAAGTATATCATCTGATAATATAATTTATATCATTGTTGTTCGAGAATAGAAATATTTTAGAGTAAATTTGTAAATATTTTATCATTGTTGAAAGTTTTATTTATCATTATTAGATTTATCAATAGTGAAAATTAATTTAGATTTAATTATGTGTTTGCTTTTCAAATTGTTACATTAAATTAAATGATTTGAATGCAAATGTAATGCGTTTATTTAATGTAACAGGTTTATTTTCCCATTTATGATACTGAAATATACTATCTCATGTGCTTCACTTTCAACCCGAGGAAAGTAATCATAGTAGATTACACGACCGAATTGAATGATGACAACTATGCAGTTACATATGGAGAAACACCAGATTGTATGGTATGAATTTAAACAATGTTGTGTAATAGTATAAAATATCTATATATGTATAATATGTAATTTGATGTTGGAAACTTTATTTGTTTCATTCTACAGAAAAGATTTTTCCAAAGGTTTCTTTCAGTGAAAGGAATAACAAGCAAAGCTAAAAGGTTGGATAAACTGAAGACTCGAAGAGTGGTTGTAACGTGCCCCAGCAAAATGAATAAGCAAGAATGTATAATCTTGTTGTTGAGGTACATGCAATTGTTCAATGGGCAGAAAGAAGCTGATTGGAGTTCTATGATTACTCAACGGAGCTAGAAGATGTTTCGTTATTTGCGAGCAAATTACTGCACAACTTTGTTGCTATCGAAGAATAATAACAGTGCTTTGAGTAACATCAAAGAAGGAGTGGACTATCTTAAGGCCGAAAGAGAAATCACAACTGTGAATGTGGATCAATATATTGATGATTATCTGAATGCTGATGTGTAGTAAGTAGGATTTGAAAATGAAGTTTCATGACATGGTTATTAAGATTTGTGTTTTTAATTTTATGGTTAGATGTATAAACATTAACGAATATATCACGTGTTTACTACTTTGATATTTTGACTTTGATTTAATTGTTCTTCTATTTCGTTTATATTATGATATTAAATATAACATTTAATAATATTATAGTGTTATGACGCCTGTATATGTGTAATTTATTCAAATGGTGTCAATAATTATAAATATTAATGTGTTACAAATGATATGATATATCGTAGTTTTTATTTGCATCTTTAAATGATCTTGTTTACATAAAACAATGATCAATTTTTATATAAACAATGATCTTTACAAACGATATCAATGATAAATATTAAACTAATTTTTTTTTTTAAAAATATTATGAAAGATATATTATCAACCTTATTATTAACTTAAATCTGCTACTTAAAATTTAAAAAGAAATATTACGGTAATTTTAAAAAAAAAACAAACATAACAATGAGTAAAAATTAAGAAAATAATGATCTTATTTAAGTTATTAAATGACAATAAAATACAATACTTTTGTTAAACTGCTTCGACAAAAAAATCTTTGTATTGCGAACGAAAATAATAAAGACGATAATGGAGATAAAAGTCGAAAACAATGATTGATAATGAACGAAAATTACAACGAAAATATGAAAAATAAAATAAAAGATATAATATATTTGATAGATTGCATGAAAATAGGATATTACCAAACTAAAATTTCATACTATATATTCTAATTTCCATTCTACCTAAAAAGACCTTTTGATATTTAAATAATATTAATTAAATGCCACATGTCCAAACTGCAGCCATTTGATTCAAAAAATGGACGGTTAGATATATAGTCACTGTTCATTCATAATAGATGGTTCAGATTTGAACGCAAAACTATATATATATATATATATATATATATAGAGGCGTAATCATATCACAATTGCCATTTAGATGGGAGATGAGAATGAATCCTATCCTTCTATTTCCTAAATCTTATGGTCCAAATTTAATATCTCTATTTATTTTATTACTTAATTTATGAATTAATTTTTTGTAATAAGGGTATTTAGGTAAGTTAAACAAGGGGGGACCACAGAAAAAAATCTCATATTCTCTTTCATCTCAAACTCACGTATTTGTTTCCTTCAACATATTATCTCTCCTCTAATTTCCTCATAAACTTGAATTAATCATATCTCACTCAATTTAAATTATTTTTTAACTTACCGTATATCAAATTAAAGATAATTTAATTATCTTTCAAACGAAATCACTATTGCATATGTTTCAAAAAAGATAATCGTAGTAAAAATCAGATACTGCAACTATGCATATGTAGATAATGCATATTTTCAAGCTTAATAATGCAACTTACATCTGAAAATATATAAACATGCAAATATGCATTATCTAAGTCTGTAAATATGCATTATATAAGCCTGTAAATATGCATTATATACCCTTGTACAGTTGCAGTATAATAATCACAAGAAAAACGTTTTTCTGTAACTCCCCTGTCGTGGCTTTATTCATGTCTATGGTTGTTAAATTTTGCTGGGCTGCAGTGGGAACACTAGATGTATCATAGACACAGTGTCGGCAGCTCATCCCATAGTGCCATTGCTTAGTCTGTTGAAGCACAACGGTAGGCTTATCGTGGTGGGCACCGGTCCTCCTCGTTGTACTTTTTCTGGCACACCGAACAGCACGGCAACCTCATAAATTATTACTTCTTTTTTTTTTGTTCCTCCTCCTGTGTTTCTTCTTGGGCGGCGATTGAAGTGCGACAGCAAGCAGTGGAGGCGAGAATTTAATCAGCAAGTGGTGGTGGTGGTTTTAGAGAGAGAAGCGTAGATCCACAAAAAAGGTTTTGGAGAGAGAAGGGGGGACGTGAGCTCCAGTAGAGAAATGAGAAAGCTTGAGAGAGGGGTTTTGCCATTTAAATTTTGGACAATTTTACCCTTAATTTGCAACTTTTTTATTCTACCGAATGCAGTTTCAAAAATTGCACCCCAAAATGATCTTAACCGTTCATATCATGTTTTTAATGGCTCAGATTCATTCTCATCTCCCATCTAAGGGGGTACTTGTCACTTTAACGCACCCCTATATATATATATATATATATATATATATTAGTGTGTGGTGGAGGGACCCTAATTAACAATTTTCAACGTGTTTGACCGACCAATCGATTCTCTCTCTAAATTCTCAATTTCCATTAATTGAATGGTCTCAAAAGAAAGATACCACAACTAAGCCCGGCTACCGACGCAACGCGCCTTCTCCCCCGACAGAGTGAGATATTCAACCTGGATTTCAGTGTTGGGCTTGGAGAAAGCCGCTGCAGCTTTCTCTTTAATGCCTCAATGGGACTGTTTTCCGACATCTGTAGCTGCCTGCACCGCCGGCTGATCGCCTCCGCCGCGGACGACGCGGAGGAAGATTCCTTCAGTTTGTTTTATAAGCTTGAGACTCTGCAGATTGCCACTAACTTCTTCTCCGAATTGAACCAGCTCGGCCACGGCGGCTTTGGCCCCGTCTACAAGGCAGGTTAACTAAAAACGTTCATAATTTCAACGTTTTGCTTGACAGTTTATTATGTTGAATAGCAACGTTGTCCAAAGAAACTTTTATTAGAGAGCATTTGATCTTTGATTTAAGGACTGGCTTGACTTCCATCTTGAAGAATTAACATGAAAAAACAAGCAGAGAATATTTATTACCCGTTGACCACTAGATTAAAGATCCCTGAATTCCGGTTTATCTGTTTTTGTAAGGCTTCCTTTATGATTTTGGTTCGGTTATTTATATTATATGTGTTGGTTCTGGTTAGCCTATAGTTTTTAGTTTGGTAAGATAAGTATTGTGGAATTGCCTGATAAAGATGCGCAGGTTATTTGTCATAGTTTGGAAAGGATTGTTGTATGTGCTCTTATATTAGGAACATTGACATCAAGCAGAGAGTTTTGTTACCTGCCAACCACTACGAGTAAACCATCCGCGTAAAATGATTTATATCTTTCTTAGGCCGTGTTATTGATATTAGTTGGAATCTAGGTTCTCGTTAGTCAATAATTTTTAATTAGGTTAGGAAGTTTAGTATTGAGGATTTGGTTGATATAGCTGGGCAGTTATTGTCTTAGCCTGACAGGTAATAATCAGAGTCAGTCCATATGAGTTCTTTGGCCAAGAATATACTTTATTCTATCAACATTAAAATATGAAGATATAAACTTGACCTATAATATTTTATTTTCCAAGCAAAATGTCTCAACTTAATGAAGAAGCCTTTTCTTAGAAAATGATGTATAAGGTTGCCATCTGCTTTATGGTTACTTCGTAAGAGTGGCCTGCAAGAGCTAATAATGCCTTGATGATTTGAAAAAATTGAACAATGGAAAGATAAACATGCATGAGAAGAGGCTGAGTCGTTGGAAGAGAAGATAATATAAATTCTGGAAACTTTTTTCATTATATAATGTAAACTTCTTCTTTTTTTTCTTGGAACAATGTTGTACAGTGAACTATTCTTTATGCGTCACACTTGAATTAGTAATAATATGATTGCTATTGTGTTTTTATACCGTTTTCCAAGCACAATGCACATATGCTTTGTTAAATTCAATATTCTTTTCACAGAAGAAAGTATGTATCTATGTTATTGTAATAATCTGTTACCGCATAGTTACCTAGTCGGTTCTAGGTCTAAATGTGAAGGTCTTGTCAATAGAAACAGAGTCTCTATGTAAAAGCTGGCCCAAAAGTTCCTTCAGAATAATATATGTTGATTTGTGGCTCAACATTGTTGAGTTAGTTTAGACAACATTGTTTGGTCATGCTTTGCTAGTAATGTTATGTGGTGGTCTTCTCGCAATTTTTCATTAAATCACTCCATAATGTGTTTGCTCAGGAATGTGCTTTCTTCTGCAAGAAAACATTCCTTCTTGAATCAAGCAATCTCCATTCTGAAAAGCATTTGAATAAACTAATATTTGATTATAAATTTGAATAAAAAGGCAATTTTACCGAGTAATTTTATTTAAATCAACTCAAGTAAGAATAAGGTTATTTACGTACATTTTAAACTATGTCGTTTTCATTTACTTGAATGTGATAGACGTAGTTAGGTTAACTTTTCATTGGATGTACCTGTTTTTTCTATGAATTGGGTGATCTTTCTAGGACAGGCATTTGTTGATAGTTTATTGAATGTGTAAAGATAGCCCAAATAATTTCAATCCCAAGTCCTTCCGCAAGCCTAAAACTGCTTCTGTATATATTTATTCTTATTTTCAGTGGAGAAATGTATTGCTCACTTCCGCATCCAAAAGAGAAGAATACTCCAACTGTGTTTAGGTTCGCAATGAGTGTAGAGTTCAAAGCTGTGATATACAAGGCTTAAGTTTTTCGTACATCATCGTATAGTGTCTGATTTGCACTTCATTGTGAACATCCCTTTGCAACAAGCAGTTATTTTTCCCCTGGATGATGTTCCATGAACTGATGTCTTTTTCATCTCAAGAGCTCTATGACACCTCAGGCAAAATCTTTTTATTCTTGGCACTCTAACCATTTTGCATATTCATCTGAGACTCCAGATAATAACTGTCAAGTGAAAATTTGAAGCATGGGTAAGAGACTTTTATAAGACATTATGTACACATTTTTCAATAGGTTGTCCGACACTGGATAACTGCAGGGGTGAGAATGTTGACAGCAGGATCCTTGGAGACTTGACATACCCTGATTCAATGTCATTGGTGCTGCAGGGGAGCAAAAACTTATTTTTTTGAGAAATTTTGTTGAAAGAATATTATTAATCAATCTTATCTTAATCTTGGTTCATGATTATAACCTACCTACAATGCAATCAAGATCATAAGATGTCTTCAAGAATGGATAGTATGTTTAGTGACAGATGCAGTTGGGTGAGGATGATAGTGAGTGGATGTTAATCAACATTTTGAAATATAGGGGGGTTGAGTTCCAGCTGAAGTAAAAAGGGAGGAAAAATATGAAGGGAGGAAAAATATGAAGAGAATCTTCACATTCTTTCCTCACCTGAAGTTAAGTTTCCAGAAAATGGTTATAACTGAATGTTTTCTTAATTTGAATAAACATTCATGCCCCTTTTGCATTGGAATATCATCACCAAGAACAAAGACACTTAAATGTTTGTACGACCAAATTGAAGAGAAATCTGAGAATTCTTCGTATTGAATTAATACTATTTTGTATCCACCTAATATATATAGCTATTCTACTCTGCTAAATATGGAAATAGAAATCCTGTAAATCAGGAATCTAATAAAGTTGCAAAAATGAAAGATTTAACTAAACTAATCATAAATCAAAATCTTATCTTCTAAATACGGAAACAAATCTAAATACTTGTGTTTGGAAGATTTGGTATGAGTGAATGTAGTTGGATGGAACTTGAAAAAGACATTTTTAAATGTTTTACAAAATTTGAGTTCTGGTTGGATTTCTAGTCATAAATATGTTGCCCAAAAGTCATTTATAACTTTGTGTGTATAGCAATGTCTTCTTAACCACTCCACATGTTCCTTCTTCTAGTGCTTAACAAATTCATTTCCTAAGGCAATTTCTTTTCCTGAGAAATGATGTTTACTTTCGGAGACTGTGTCATTCACTTCCTAAAACTTGTTGTAAGTTTGGATTTTCTTTTATAGATCATCCTTGCAGCTTATCTTCTTAGTAACTAAGCCTTCAATAAATGCTAAGCCCAACTAACTGAAGCATTCTGAAATTTCTTCACCATCTTTAACGTGTGTCTTACAGGGTTTGATGTCAAATGGTCAAGAAGTAGCTGTGAAAAAATTATCCTTGACTTCAAGACAAGGGATTAGAGAATTTACAAATGAAGTGAAATTACTGCTAAGGGTTCAGCACAAAAACTTAGTCCAGTTGCTAGGATGCTGTGTGGAAGGACCTGAAAAGATGCTTGTCTACGAATATTTACCAAACAGGAGTCTTGATTACTTCCTATTTGGTAATTTTTTGTTATCTAATTACTTTTATATATACATATCATACACTTTATTATCAGACACGATTTATACATATCTTAGATGATAGATTTGAAACTGGACTTGATAAAAAAGTTATTTTTCAGATAAGAAACAATCCCGAATTTTAGATTGGAGAAGACGATTCCAAATAGTTAAAGGAATTGCTAGAGGTCTTCTCTACTTGCACGAAGAGGCTCCTGAAAGGATAATTCATAGAGACATAAAATGCAGCAATATATTACTCGATGATCAGTTAAATCCAAAAATATCAGACTTTGGTCTGGCAAGATTGTTCCCAGGGGAAGAGACCCATTTGGATACAATGAAGATTTCTGGAACTCAGTAAGTAGAAATCTGCCATTTCTTCCGGCTCATTTTCCCAACTTCTGTTACTTTTCACAAGAATGTGTCGTTCCATGTTCTTGTTAAAATATCCTCTCTCCAAACTGCAGTGGTTATATGGCTCCAGAGTATGCAATACGTGGATACCTATCTGTGAAGACCGATGTCTTCAGTTTTGGTATTCTGCTTCTGGAGATTGTCAGTGGAAGGAAAAATCATGAAAAGATGCTAGGTGCTGAAAAGGCTGACTTGTTAACTTATGTAAGTATGAACAAGTTTTCTGTTCGTTTCTTCTCTTACTCAATGCATGCGACCATCATAGAATTTTTTTTAACTCAGCAATCAGGTACTGTTTCTTCTCTTGAGAAGAAATAGGATGGATAAACCTGTTATCTTAATTAAACAGAAATTTTATGGTTATGATTAAGGAAGATGCATTCATGTGGTCGGAACTACTAAACAAGTTCTAGTACAGCACAACCCATTTAGTTAAGAAGTTCAAAAGGAATTATCACTAGTTCCTTGATTGTGACACTGGTACCTATCTTTGTAACTCATTGTTCCATCATGGTTGTGTTTTATATTGGCATTTGCTTAAGGCTGCTGATCAACTCAAACTTATGGCTTTCTTATTGAATTTGATGGCCAAACTTACTTTCCTGTTAGGCATGGAGATTATTTCAAGCTGCGACGTTGTTAGAACTAGTTGATGCAAGTCTCGACAAATATTCCCCTGAAGAAGCGGCAATATGCAGTCAACTGGGGCTGTTATGCTGTCAAGCTAGTGTTGCAGAAAGACCCGATATGAATTCTGTGCATCTCATGCTATCAAGTGATTCATTCACCTTACCTATGCCTGGAAAACCTGGACTGCATGGCCGCGTAGGGCAATGGAATACTACCACTTCTAGCGCGTTTTCTAACAATACAAATGGTACCAGCAGCCAAACTGGTGTTACAACCAAGGGTACAACAAGTAGTACTTTCATCGAGGAGTACTCCAGAAATTCAATGTCTTATTCGTCCATAGATGAAGGCAGATGAACTGCGAAGGAACATAACATATTCTTGCGAGTTATCTTTCGAGCTCTTTTTTTTTCTGGGTTCAGTTATTTTTTTTTTATGTTTGCTTCTTAAAGTTATCATATTGTAGGAAGATCCAGTGTATTAGGAATTTAACTCTGTGGAATTAGTACAAAGATTTATGTATAGTTCATTTTAGTGAACTTCTAGACCAGGGCTCAGCTTGTGTATTTTTTATGGGATGTTTGCCGAAATTTTTGTTAGTTAAGAGAAGCAAGTTCTAAGCGAAAAGGTCGAAAATAGCTGGGTGGAAATTGAGTTTTCTTAGTCTTTACTGAGTTAGGGGCAGGGCTCAAGTCATAGTTTTGATAGTTCAACCTATAAAGGTGATTATTAACACAAAGTTACAAGAATTTATTTACAGAATTGTATGGCCAAATATAAGATTTAATAAATAGTTTGTAGTTGTCCAATCGATAGAGGTGTAATCAAGTGTTGAGTAGAATTTCTTTTTTTTTTTAAAAAAAAGAGTGTAGAATGTTGCTCAATTTTAATTTATTTACAAGTTTCTTATCATTAAAATTCATAAACTTAATCGAGCCTAAATTAATTTTATATATTTAAAATATACATTTTTTTAAAAAAATTATTATTTTAAAAAATACCATATTAATACTCAAATTCAATTTTTTTCTACTTGTTATTCTTAAATCATGAAAATACTAATTTAATAAAATTAATAATTTTATATTATTCTTATTTTAACTAATGAACTTGATAACGAGCTCACAAGTCAAATATTATAAAAATCAAGCTTTAACTGTGAGACCCAAGTCACAATTAAAAATCATCAAATGAAACCTTGCGTGAAGCTGAGGAGTAGTGTTTGAGAGCAACCAACGGAACACAGTTAAGTAATTCTTTGTATATTTCAGCAAGATGTGTGTTAGAGATTAAAAATAATAATAATAAAAAAACCTTGAACCCTCTATAAGACTATCTCTAGCAATGACACTCCACAACCCAACCTAACAATAAAATAATAATTTCTCTCTCATCCACCTATACAACCCACAACCCAACTCAATTTCACTCACAGCAATGACATCCACACAATCTAAAATTTATTTTATTTTCATATTTATACTTCAATATATATTATTTATAATATTTTTTATTAATATTTTAATTATATATTTATATATTACTATATAAATATAATATTTTTATTACATACACTTAAAATTTTAATATTTGAATAAAATATAAACTACAGAAGTGGAAATTGAAATTAAATACGAATACATGAATTACAAATACAAGAGCAAA
This sequence comes from Plectranthus barbatus, assembly GCA_026898455.1. Lineage (NCBI taxonomy): Eukaryota > Viridiplantae > Streptophyta > Magnoliopsida > Lamiales > Lamiaceae > Plectranthus > Plectranthus barbatus. Next base: position 14,222 of record JAPKLW010003433.1, read on the forward strand.
CATGAAAGTGAAATTACAAGAAGTAATTGGGATCATTTGGATCCACAACAAGATATCAAAATGAAGAAATACTAGAGAAAATAGAAGTTTTGGTTGTGAATGAAAATGTATCAATATTGGGTTCATTTTATAGAGAAAAAAAATTATGAATTTTGGTATAATTTATTTTTTTTAAATTATTTTGTGTATTTATCCAAAAAATACGAGTATCCAATCACCTTTTTCATTTTTCTTTATTCAATTTAATAATTTTTAATTCATGACACTCCCCAAAAGTCATTGCTAGGGGAGGTCTAATGGAGATTTTAGGGGAGGACCATACAAAGTTCCTCACTCACTATCCTGTTTCATCATTCTTGTTGACTCGTAGATAAACATTCGATTTGTGCATTTATTTTCGTGAATTTGTCGGATAGTTGCTTTAGATTGGATCATTTAGTGATGTTTCTATGCTTGATTTATATTTTTCTATGAAATATTACGTTTGGTTTGGTTTTAAGCTATCTGCGCAGGATTCACGTGCAATCGAGTTGTTTACAGAATAAAACAAGGTATTAAAGTATCATATGATGTTGGTATGCATCAGGAAGAGGATGAAGCGAGAAAAGATCGAGAAAAATCACAAAAAAGTACAAGACGACGAAAACGACGACCCATATTACGAACTCGGCGGTTGCCGAGTTTGTAAAAATCCACATTTTGCTTCGTGATGAACTCGGAGACCAACCTGCACAAGTAGCGGTCGCCATTACTGCTTTATGGGTCGCCAATCGTGTTTTAAAGGCCAAATTTTGATGTATTTTTCATATTTTTTTGGACTTGTACTAGCTAGAGATATATATAGGATTCCAAATATATTTTAGAGGGGTAGTCATTATTTTCTGAGTTTATTTTGGAGAGAACGGAGAACCCCAGGGAGAATTCAAAAGTACGAAGATTCAAGATTCAAGATTGAAAACTACGGTTCTTTAGTTCTATGTTTTCTTCATCTTTCTATATTTATTTCTCTTTGTTGATGGAATTTAGCATGTCTGGCTAAATCACCATTGGATTCTAGGGTTTGAACTTGTGATGGATTTTATGCAATTGCTTATTTAATTCAATTTTCCTTTTCCATTCGCATTCATAGGTTTTAATTATTGGCTTGATATTGGCCATTGATGACAAATTGATTGATATTTCTTGAACTGAGATGTCTAGTTTATCAATAGGTTGCAGGATAATTAGATTTAATTAATTGAATATCTTAGAGGAATTTGATTGATTGAAGGGTTTTAAAATCTGATATTTTAATCAAGAATAAAATTCTTTCCGCGCATCTGAGAGGAGTCATTAGGAATTATATCTTCATGTTATGGTTTAGGATTGGAAAGAATCACCTGATAACATATTTAAGATTAACTCATGTGTTTGGAAATTAAATTGGAATTGGATTGAATAAATATTTTGCATAATAGTTCATTATTGTAGATAATCCTGGAATCCTGTTTCTCCTATATTTTTCTAAGTTACTCATTTATTACTTTTAATTATTTACTTTCAAAATTGCCTAGTTTGAAAATCCAATCATTTTTATCAAAGTCTCTAGATAGTAGTGAAATATCTATGTTAGAGTGCTTGATTATATTTCAAATCTGCAATCCTTGTGTTCGATATTTTTATTACTTACCATCTACAGTGGTTTGTACACTTGCAGAATTACGTATTGCAAAACACGCTATCAAGTTTTTAGCGTCGTTGTCGGGGATTGCATAGATTTATAATTAACACTAATTTATGATATAAGCCACTAATCTAGATTTTGTTTTACGCATATTTTATTTTTATTTTCTGTGTTGATCACTTTTGGGTGTTCCTTTTGCAGGTAGTATATGCGAATCAGATTGCAAGGTCCTCCACTTAAACCTGTAGATCCGGAGATCAAAGCTACTTGTCGCAGGATTAGCATTCACTATGGCTTACGATCACGCAACACAGATTGCAGAGTTGCAGAGGCAACTGCATGAGATGAATCTGAAGCTTCAGGAGTAGGAAACTCAAGGGGCAACTCATGATCAGGCCATCGATAAGATGTACGAGCCTATGACTGATCAACACCGGAATGTTGATTTTCGGTTGAAGGTGAACACGCTGAACTTTGAATTGAAGAATGGGTTGATTCATACAGCTCAACAGAATTAGTTTGGGGGGTCAGCCACTAAAGATCCTCATGTGCATATTCAATCATTCTTATTGTTGTGTGACACGGTTAAGCAGAACCAAGTACCGGTCAACTACATCAGACTGCGGTTATTCGCTTTTACACTGCACGATTAAGCCTCATCTTGGTATTTATCACTGGATCGCAGTGAGATCACGACATGGGAGGAGTTATGCAAGCAGTTTCTAATCCAAATTTTCCCACCAAGCAACACCATCAAGCTGCAGACTCAAATTGCTCAGTTCAGGCAGTTTTCTGGAGAGTCTATGAGGCATGTGAGCGATATAAGAAACTTCTTCGTGCTTGCCCTTGTCATGGATTCTCTGAAAGGCAGGAGGTGTGTTATTTCTATGGAAGGCTCGATAATGAAACTTAGAAGAATGTAAATGCTTCTGCTGGAGGCTCTATCACTGCCAGAGCTCCTAAGGAGTCCATGAAGCTGTTGGAAACTATGGCTAAGAGTGAATACAACTGAGCAACAGAAAGACATGATCGCAGGGTGGCAGCAGTTGATGATACTGGAGATCTGGCTGCTGAAGTCAAATTGATGTGATAGGAGGTAGCTGCTTCTACTGAATCACTGGAGACTCGCATTAGTAAGTTAGAAATCAATCAGCCTCAGTATGGGTTTGATAAGGGAGCTGAAGTTCAAGTTGAGGATGCCAACTATGTCAATCAGAGAAACTTCAACAACAATAAGGGGTATCCAGCAGGGAATATGGTATATCATCCTAACAATGGGAACCTGTAGGATTCCAGGCGAACCGAATCTCCAAATCCAAATAAACCCGGACCATTCATGGATGTTGAGAACAATTAACAAACGATAAACCTTAAGCATGCCCCTATGAATTTAATGCAGTGGATAATGAGTATACCTTAACTCTGTAGGGTCTGATCCGACCTTTTGCGTTTGAATTCCAATCCCTCAATTCAACCAGGCGATTAGATTCAAAACTGCGAAAAAAGAAATTAGAACCAAATCTAATTTCAAGAATTAATCTAAAGAAAAGAGAAGGGAAGAAATTTGTCTCCAGATCAAGTCTTCCGATCTGTATCCCAATGTCGTTCAATCCTGCTACTGGTGAGGATTCCACAGGACTGTGAATGTGTAAGCCAGAGTCGAAATTCTCCTTCTCCCAAACACACAGGTGCCACCCACAGCTTGATGGGTTTTGTATACTGTAAGCATTTATTACAATGAGTATACAACGGTATATTTCTCCTATCTGTCAAACAAACTTACATGTATGTAACAATGGTATCCTCTTGTCTCACCGATAGGGACGATCATACGGCATGTAGTAGATCACGGAAGACAGTATGATCACTTGACCTAGTAAGACATAAACCTGATCACAGCCGAGACAACGTATGAGAATACGTCTGTCCGGATGGCTGCGACATTGTCGGAATAAGTAGTCTGTCTTGGTTACTTGACATGCTGGTACGCAAGGGTGGCGTATTGATGGACCGCAGTGAGATGTATTCGACTATCTGACATCAGCGAATACAAGATCTCGTTCTTGATTGAGTCCAAACCCTAACGAAGGTTCAGGGGTTTGCACGGATTGACTGTTGCTTTGACTTGCCATGGTGGAGAGCCTAAGTAACGTGCTCGTATATCCGCATCTTGGGTAACAACAGTTCATGTAGTACTGCCTGAGACTGGGTTTAGGTAACCATGTCCGAGTAATAGGATGGGGACATTCCCTGAGGAGCTTAATGACATTCATCGTGCCAAAGTCCTGCAGGCTGATTAAGTTCAGGCACGAGTGATAAGGTTTGAGTGGTACTACTCAGGAATAATAAGATATTAATTAATTGTAGATAGAGCTTGTCATAAGCTCCGATTAATTAATGAATGTCCGGTAATCTTAAATATGGGGATTTTCAATTAATGCAGCCCGTTCTCATAACGTGGTAACAAAGGGGTAGGTCAGTATTAATTCTGTGGTGAAAAATAATTAATATTAATTAATTAATTGTGTCCTGGGTTGTGGACATGAGAATTAATTAATTTATACGCCCACTTTATTATTTGTATTAGGTCCCACGACTGGCCCAATTATATATGCTGAATTGAGCCCAGCAGCCCATTAGGGTTAAAACCCTAGGTCTATAAACAGACATCTCTCTCTCAGAAACCCTAGCCACTTTGAACACAATTCAAATCAGTGAAACCCTAGAGGCCGAGAGAGAGGGGCGACGGCTACAGTGCAAGAGGGAGGAGAATTTCGATTTTGGCCTTGCACAACTACAGATCTGTGGAATCCTCACTAGTAGCATATCTGAACAACATTGGGATACATCCCTGAAGATCTGATCTGGAGAACATAATTCTTTCTTCTTATTTTTCTTTATTTTCGATTAAATCTAGAAATTAGATTACTAATTTCTGTTTCCGGATTACTAATTTATGTTTCCTCAGATTTAATCGAATCGCGTGGTTGAATTAAAGTTGGATATTCAAACGCAAAAGATCGGATCAGACTCTACGGAATAACGGTAATTCCTCTTATCCACGCATTAAATTCATAAGAGCATGCTAGGGTTTTGTGAATTGGTATTGTGAACAATAAACCATAAACCTATCTGGCTTATTTGGATTTTGTGATTCGGTTCACGGATAAATCCCAACACTGCTCTTTCTCTCCTAAGGTTTCAACTGATTTGAATTGTGATATGAATTGTGAGAGAGAACTATCTATTGATAGACCTAGGATTGCAAACCATAATGGGCTACTGGGCTCCTTTCAACATATTTAATTGGGCCAGACCTGGGACCTAATCAAATAATAAAGTGGGCTTATGAGTTAATTAATTCCCATGTCCACAACCCAAGACAAAATTAATTAATTAATATTAATTCTTTTTCACCATAGAATAAATATTGACCTACCCCTTTATTACCACGTTATGAGAACGATCTGCATTTACTTGAGAATCCCCATATTTAAGGTTACCGACATTCATTAATTTATTGGAGCTTCTAATAAGCTTCCACAATTAATTAATCTCTTATTTCCTAAGCAGTACCACTCAAACCTTATCACTCGTGCTTGAACTTAATCAGCCTGTAGGACTTTAGCACAATGAATGTTATTGAGCTCCTCAGGGAATATCCACATCCTATTACTCGGATTGGTAACCTAACTCCAATATTAGGTTGTAATAAACGAACTGTTGTTACCCAAGATACGGGTATACAAGCACGTTACTCAGGCTCTCCACCATGGCAAGTCAAAGCAACAGTCAACCCGTGCATACCCCTGAACCTTCGTTAGGGTTTGGACTCAATCAAGATCGAGATCTTGTATTCTCTGATGTCAGACAGTAGAATACATCTCACTGTGGTCCAATCAATACGCAACCGCATGTACCAACATATGAAGTGATCAAGACAGATCACTTCTTTTTTACTATGTTGCAGCCTATACCGACAGACTTATCCTCATACGTTGTCTCGGCTGTGATAATATTTATATCTCACAAGATCAAGTGATTATACTGTCTTCTGCGATCTACAACACGCTGTATGATCGTCCCTATCGGTGAGATAAGAGGATGTCATTGTTACTCACATGTAAGTTTGTTTAACAAATAGGAAATAGTGTTGAATGTATACTTATCGTAATAAATGCTTTCAGTATACAAAACCCAACAATCTCCCACTTATACTCAAAGCATTACATCTGCTATCCAGAGTACAGTGTGTCTATCTAGCTTAGCTATTACATTAACCACTACCAGTGGTAGGCATCCACCTCAGACCTAGTCCACGAATATGTCTTTCATAAACTTTCTGTGGTAAGCACTTTGTGAATATATCAGCTAGGTTGTCTCTAATGTCAATCTTCTTGATCTGCACATCACCCCTCGATATGATCTCTCGTATGATGTGCTACTTTCTCTCTATGTGTTTGCTCACCTTGTGAGTCCGTGGTTCTTTCGAGTTTGCCACTACACCAGAATTATCACAATGAATTGTGATACTGTTAGGCAAACTTGGAATCACATCCAACTCTAAGAGGTAATTCCGGAGCCATACCTCTTATTTTGAAGCTTCAGAGGCGGCGACATATTCCGCCTCCATGGTGGAGTCAGTAATGCATTTCTGCTTTGTGCTCCTCCAAGATACAGCCCCACCTTCCACGGTAAACACATAACCTGAGGTCGATTTCTTCTCATCCTGGTCCCCTTGGAAATCTGAATTTGTGTAACCCACATGACACAAATCCTCACTTTGATAAACTAGGCAATAATTCCTAGTTCTCTTCAAATACTTGAGGATGCGCTTTACGGCAGTCCAATGCGCCTGTCCAGGGTTAGATTGATATCTTGCTACCATGCCAACATCATAACAGATATCTGGCCTGGCTTGGCGAGTTGAATGCTAGACCGGGCTATCACAGTATCCACATAAGATTCCTGGGATAAGCTTATCATCCTTTTCTTACGATCCCGTAAGACTTTAATCCCAAGGTTGTACCCATCTTCTCCTAAATCCTTCATTTGAAACTGTTCGGATAACCAACTCTTAATCTTCAACATCACTCCGTCGTTGTTTCCAAATAGGAGTATGTCGTCCACGTATAGTGCAAGGAAAACCATGCTCCCACTGACATAAAGTTGGCATACACAACTTCGTTCTCCAATTGTGAAAATCTGTAGGATTTAAAGATATTATTGAAACGTAAGTTCGACGACCTTAAAGCTAGCTTACGTCCGTACAAGAACTTCTTAAGCTTCCAGACAAGATGTTCTTTGCCCTTGCGCATGTAACCCTCGGGTTTCTGCATATAGATGTCCCTACATTCTTTAAGGTAACCATTTAGAAAAGCGGTTTTGACATCCACCTGGCAAATCTCGAGGTCCAAATGCGCTGCTATGGCAAGAAGTATCTGGATGGATTTGAGCATGGCTAAGGGTAAAAAGGTTTCATTGTAGTCAGCAATAAAGCAAAATAAAAAACAGAAGGATTCATTGTATGTTTACAAAGCATCGAAACAACAAAATCTAGACAACATTATCGGTTGGATCATTGTTGGGCTGCTCGGCATCATCATCTTTGGCCTCCTTTACGGCGAGAGCATCCTCGGATCTCCTCTGTTCAGCCTCCTTCTCCTCGGCCTCTATATCCTCGACAACGATCCTAGGAGGAATCAGAGGGCACATGATGTTCTCGAGGTCAAAGTCAGGACAACAACGACCGATCGTGGCACATATAGTCTTGGTGACCACATCCACCAACAAGTCGAAAGTTGGCTTGAAGGAAGGGTGAGCAGTGACCAGGTTCAGGTTGACACCGTCTTCTGACTTTAAGGCCTCACCTCAGCTTCATGAGTCTGCTGCTCGCGCAGCCTCTCCTCTTAACTCTGGTGGAACCGATTCTTGAAGGACTCTAGCTCGTGATGGATTTTGTATACTGAAAGCATTTATTATAATGAGTATACAACGGTTTATTTCTCCTATCTGTTAAACAAACTACATGTATGTAACAATGGTATCCTCTTGTCTCACCGATAGGGATGATCATACGGCGTGTTGTAGATCGCAGAAGACAGTATGATCACTTGACCTAGTGAGACATAAACCTAATCACAGCCGAGACAACGTATGAGGATACGTCTGTCCGGATGGCTGCGACATTGTCGGAATAAGTAGTCTGTCTTGGTTACTTGACATGCTGGTACGCAGGGGTGGCGTATTGATGGAACGCAGTGAGATGTATTCGTCTGTCTGACATCAGCGAATACAAGATCTCGTTATGGATTGAGTCCAAACCCTAACGAAGGTTCAGGGGTTTGCACGGGTTGACTGTTGCTTTGACTTGCCATGGTGGAGATCCTAAGTAACGTGCTCGTATATCCTCGTCTTGGGTAACAGCAGTTCGTGTAGTACTGCCTGAGACTAGTTTTAGGTAACCATATCCGAGTAATAGGATGGGGATATTCCCTGAGGAGCTCAATAACATTCATCGTGTCAAAGTCCTGCAGGCTGATTAAGTTCAGGCACGAGTGATAAGGATTGAGTGGTACTACTCAGGAATTATAAGATATTAATTAATTGTAGTTAGAGCTTGTCAGAGGCTCCGATTAATTATTGAATGTCCGATAACCTTAAATATGGAGATTCTCAATTAATGCAGCCCGTTCTCACAACGTGGTAATAAAGGGGTAGGTCAGTATTAATTCTGTGGTGAAAAAGAATTAATATTAATTAATTAATTGTGTCCTGGGTTGTGGACATGGAATTAATTAATTTATAGGCCCACTTTATTATTTGCATAGGTCCCAGGACTGGCCCAATTAAATATGCTGAAAAAAGGCCCAGTAGCCCATTAGAGATAAAACCCTGAGTCTATAAATAGACCACTCTCTCTGGAAACCCTAGCAACTTTTGAACACATTCGAATCAGTAAAACCCTAGAGGCAGAGAGAGATATAGGGCGGCGCCTGTAGTGGGGAGGAGAAGGATTTTTCTGCTCCGGCCTACAACACAGATCTGTGGAGTCCTCACCAGTAGCAGATCTGAACAGGATTGGGACACAACCCTGAAGATCTGATCTGGAGAACATAATTCTTCCTTCTTATTTTTCTTTATTTTCAATTTAATTTAGAAATTAGATTTCTAATTTCTGTTTCCGCAGATTAAATCGATTCGCGTGGTTGAATTAAAGTTGGATATTCAAACTCGAAAGATCGGATCAGACTCTACGAAATAACGGTAACCTCTCAATCCACGAATCGAATTAAATTCATAGGAGCATGCTAGGTTTTATTGTGAAGTTTAGTTGTGTGCAATATCCATAAATCGATCCAGTTCACTTGGATTTTGTGATTCGGTTCATTGAAAAATCCCTACAGCTCGGCCTCCTTCTTGGTGTTGGTCCTAGATCAGAGTTATGATTAATGTGCAGCGGAAGTATTACAAGGGGTTGCACTCTCAAAACTGAGCTCCGTTAGTTGTTAGAGTTTATAAAAAATTGTCTTTGGTCTCGAGCAGTTTAAGTAATCAGTTTTCAGAATATACACTTTGGAGAAGTGTTGAAGGTTTTAAAGGCACAGTTATAAACTGAGTGAAGCAGAAAGGAAATGAAAGTTGTAAAAGACACACAATATTATAGTGGTTCGGATCCTTAAGTCCTACGTCCACTCTTCGGAAATTAATCTGGAAATTCACTAAGGAAGTAAATAATACACTCCTCACGATCTATAGCCAACGACCACGAAAGCCATCGTTCGCAGCAGACTGGATCACTCGCCCAGGTAGATGCTCTTCACTCATTCTTCAGTTCGTCGAAGGCTCTGCATCTTCTCTGCGAACTGGCGGTCGTCGGAAATGGATTGATGACACACCTCCCTTATCCTTCTCCGGTGGATAGATGGTTTAGTTCTTCCAGAACACGACAGTTTGGCTAGCGCCCATAATAACCTTTACTTTGACTGAGAAATAGGTTGTTGTGTTCTTACTTGAGAAGTAAGAACACTAAGATTAAAGATTAAGTCAAATGACTTAAACCTGGCGTACCAGGTAGGTCACACGGTGAATCTATGAAGATTCTCTGAGCAGTTAAGCCTCGTGTTCAATAAATGAACCACGGAGTTAATGCCTTAGGATGAGAGCTTTGAATGCTTCGAGCTTTAATTTCGGCAGAGTAATAGTAGAATTTTCAATGTTCGGATGGATGTTTCTCTGAGTCTTCTGCTATTTATAGGCGGTGTTTGAAAATTAGCCGGTAGAGACAAGGTTGTCGTTGTCCTATCAGCAGCCATAACTTCGCTGAAAAGCAGACCTGCTGTTCCGCCTTTTCTGTGTACGGTTGTCCTTTCTCTGAGACAGTTTGTACTTTCTGTGTCAGGCTCAACAACATTAAACTCCAGTCGCAACTGCTTCAACCGTTGCTCCTTATCATTTGAGATTCCAAGGCTTTTTACGACTGTTCTGTTTCACATTCTTCACGTGCTCTCTTGTGTATGTGACTCTTGTCTTAAGACTGAGCTGCTCTCTCTTTCTACAGTTTCTTGTACTTTTGAATCTGAAAACTGAGTCCACAGTTTTCATTCCTTGTAAACTTTGTATTGTTCCAAAACATAAGCTCAGTTTATGTCTGTTGTACTGTCATGCACTCGCATTCTTCTGCGGCTCTCTCGAACTGTCTTTATAGTCTCTTTGCTTGTTACATTTTGACAGTCTAAAAAACTGTTTCTCAATTTTTGGCTGGTTGCTTCCTATTGAACTACTACAACTTAATAGTCCTATACAAGGATTACAGAAGCAATAACTCTAAGCCTTGGTATTCAGTTTTGACACATCAAAACATCAAGATAAAGGTGGGATTTACAATATAACACCTAGAAGCACTACAAAAAAACAGCTTGTTGTGACGAAAATGTTAGTGACGTTCAATATGTTGTGGCTAAAAATATGTCTATAGTAACAATTATTCATTTCATCACCAAAAATATATTTTGTCACGATTTTTATTTTGTCACTATTTATTGTCACTAAAGTTAGCAACGACAATACTTTTCGTGATTAAAAATATAACTATAGCAACAATAAATTCTATCGTCACAAGAAAACTTAATTTGTGATGACTTTATAAGTTGTCAATATTTTTTGTCACTAATGTTAGCGACGATAAATTTTTTGTTACTAAAATTTTTTTTAGCAACAATAATTTATTTCATCACAAAAAAAAATTAATTTGTGACAATTGCATATGCTGATACTATTTGTTGTCACTAATGTCAGTGACAATTTTTTTTTGTTGCTGAAAAAATTTATATAGTTACAATATTCTAACTCGTCACAACAAATTATAATTTGTGTCCATTTTATATGTTGTCAATATTTATTGTCACTAAAACACATTTAAAGCAACAATAATTTATCTTGTCACAATATATATTAAATATATATATATATACACATTTAAAATTGGTAGCAGTTTCATATATTATTACTAAATTCAATTAAAAAAATAATAATATTTTAACTAAATTTTAAAATTTAATAAACTCCAGTTTATTATTTAGGGATAAGGATAAATTAGATACTCCACCATTTTCATAAGAACAAATTAGTCTCACCATGTTATATGACTCAATTAATCCCTTAATATTTTAAAACTGATTCAATTCAACCCTTCAAATTTTAAAATTATATGTTTTTCTAAACTTATTTCTTTTATTCCTGATTAAGAGGTTTATCTAGATTTATATTTTAGTTATCTATTAATAACTATTTTATTAATTTAATTCGTAGAAATTTGAATTTCAATTTATGTAATAATAATACTTAAGATAATAATAAAAAGTAAAGTTTAACAAAAAAAAAAAAAAAACTGGTTAGGTGGAGAGGAAGAATATTTTTATATGTAATCAAATATACACAAGAAATAATGAAACCTTTTAAGTTTTATATATATTCAGATTTTTAAGAGAAATACCATAAATTTAAAAGATTGAAAATTGGCAATCTAAAATAGTTTTGATAGTAATAAAACATTGAGATTTGGATGGTTCTCAAACCCATCAAAATTGAATAACCAACAATTTACCCATCAAAACTCCATCAATAAACAAGAGTTCTTTACAGATTTGCAATAAAAAAAACCCATCAAAATCAGAATAACCAACAATTTACCCTAAGAATTGGGAAAACTAACTGTACAACCCGATTAGATTCTATGGAATTATTATAATTAATTTAAGATTTTATTTGGTTTAATTTCTATAAAAGTATTCGTTACACAACTTCTATAGTTATTGATTGGAGTATTGTCAATTTAGAATCCGAAAAATAGTAAAAGATCCAAATATTATCAATCCCTTATCTGGACTTGAAACATCGTTAAATTCTCAATCTAGTCATAGATTGAGAATACATCTTTCAAATTATGAATCGATAACTAAACTATTTTTCAAGTTCTGGATCAACATTTCGCCTTGTTGCTACTTTTTGTCTGAAGCTTCGAATTGGAGCTCCATGAATTGTAATTAGGAGTGTGGGCGATCCGGTTTGGCTGGTTTATAAGCGAAATATCGGTCAAACCAATAGGTACGGTTTCAGATTTTCTCAAACCAAGGTCAAACAATATAAAAAAAGGATTTGGTACGACCGGTTTGACGGTTTGAAATGAAATATGTTTAACTTTCAACAACCTACTATCGAAAGTGGAGACTTTAGTTGATTTATAGAAAATTAGAGCTTAAATGTAAATTAGTTGATTTCTATTATTTGTTATTGCTTATTATAATATAATTTTAATGATAAATTCTTATTTTTATAATTTAATGTAAAATCGAAAGAGACATGTGATTTAATTGTATTCAATTTATAACCTTAAAATTTCTTATACAAAATCAAAAGAGATATTTAAAATTATAATAACGATGTTAATACTTAATTTGACTTTAAAAATCATAATAAATTATAATATTTAATGTTAATACTCAATATTTATTAGTTAATTTTTATTTAAAAATATTTAAATTAAAACTAGACTATATATGTTAACAACGTGTTTGTTTATATAATTGAGGCCCCACTAGTGTAAAGTATAGATTTAATGTTATACATCAATTACATAAGAACATATTATTGAAATAAAATCAAAATTAAAGATATAGCAATTAAAGAGGTTCAATTTTAGTTTCACAAGATATTACCAATTTTAGTTTTATTTTCTTTCACTATTAAGACTTCAGAAATTCAGCTTGTTTTATTAACTCAATATTTATTTGACTAGATTTTACGATTTTTTTTTTTTTAGTTGGAAGATAAATAATTTTGTATACACATTATAGATTTTTTATTTGGATAAATCTTTCTTCCAATAACAATATATTATATATTTGATTTCTAGATTATCCTTAATCAATATCTTTTTACAATATTTATATTTATAGATATATTTTAGAATTTGTGTGATCATGTAAATAGATTATTATAATATTAATATATTATATTAGACAATTTATTTTAAGTTAATTATGTAGCAAAGATACGGAAACTCAATTTTATAAAAATATAAAAAATTATTAGGGAATACACGTATAGATAATTTTTAAGATATGTATATATATACAACAAAGATATGTATTATAAAGTGATATTTTAATTATTGGTGCCAACCAAAATTTTAATTATATAGGATAAAAAATTTGAATTTTCATCCCATTCATAATTAGCGCCAGACTTAAAAGTTTTTTTATTTTGGTGCCAAAAAGATTGAATTTTAAACAGTTATTCTCACGTTCCTAATCCTCCATATCATAACTTTCACGTTCCCTCATTTTCCATCCCTCACTTTTTCATCCCTCGTAAAAAAAGAAGCTCAGAATTCACAAGCAGTAAACAAATTTCAAGGCTACATTCATCTATGGAAATATATAATTCACCAGGTATATATTTTGATTTTTAAAGTTGCCTTCTACAACATACAAGTATTCTGGAGGTATCGAGTTATTGGCATCTCATGCGCTTTTTTTTTTTTTTTTTGTAGTTGAAGAACATGAAGAAGAAGAAACTGATCAGGATGAAACGCCAATTTCAAACCAGATTACCAATGGTTCAATTGAATTTATATTTGAAAGATTATTTTTGTAATTTAAGATTATTTTTTGATAGATTCCAACCAAAACTTATGTTTGTATTTTTTATATAGGATCATCAGAGCGCAAAGGACGAGGTGCAACTGGAGGTATTTCGATTCAAAAGAAAAGGAAGCAACAAAAAAATTAGACATTATTATCCATCCATCAAGAAAACGAATTGTTGGGCCACATGCAATGGATTTCAAGACTGAAGCATGTGTGATAATTAAGCACTTGGCACCGCTTCAATATGCTCGTTGGAAAGATTTTCCAACAGAAATCAAGAGGAAGTTGTGGATGGCGATGAAGGTAAATTTATATCTCAAAAACACAATTTATTGTCACATATCAGAGATCATGTCTGCTAAAATAATATATTATATTCAGTTTATGATAGATTTTTCCTTCGACGTGTTGTGCTTATAAGAAACTTAAATGGTGTTATTTTATAAGACTTTGTCGTGTGAGAGTTTTATCCTAGTTTTGATCACGTCTAATTAAAAAGTACATTATATTGCTCAGTTAATGATAGTTTTGCCTTAGATATGATCGAGCTTAAAAGAAAATCAAATTTTGTTATGTTATAAGAATTTCACGTAAGACAATTTTGCCTTAGCATAGATCACGTCTAATAAAAAAAAACATTTCGCTATTCAATTTTTAGTAGTTTTAGCTTAGTTGTGATCACGCCCATAAACTCACTGCGTTACATTCAATTTAATATACTTATATTATTTTAATTATTGTAGTTTCTTTTAGTTGTAATTGTTTTGTTTATGTTTTGTATTCTTTATATGCATATAGACCAAAAGTTAATTCGATTTTTTCAACCATTTAATTTCTTTTATGTCTTCTGTCAATACATACATCTATATATAATATACATATATACAAAGTTTGTGTAGTAATGAATATATATTATTTACAATAAGTTTATTTTATTTTGTTTTGTCTTCATCAACTATATTAATGCTAATGGATTTTGCAGCAAAAGTTTAATTTAGAAGAAGATAATTATGAAGTTAAGGATATAGTTTATGCACAGTTGAATCGCCAATATAGAAATTATCGGCATAAACTGTATGCAAGTTACCTTAAAAGTAAGGCTGAAGGAAAAACATTGAATCAACCTCACTCTGGAGTCACTCAAGAAAATTGGGATATATTGAAGACTTATTGGGAGAGTGACAAATTCAAGGTATTATACTTTTTTATTAATGTTCATTAATGATTTATATAATTGTTATTTTTATAATTTTTCATGCGTTTTTAATGTTTTTTTTTGTAGGACATGAGCGGTCGAAATAAGAAAAATAGGGAAAAGCTGACTATGGTTCATTCATGTGGAACAAAATCTATTGCTCAATATTGCTATGATGAGGTATATGACTTTTACTATTCATATAATAACATAGCTTCGAAAGAAGTATGATTATAATTTTTTTAAATAATAGCGTGACTCTGAGACTGGAAATGAGCCTTCTCGAACAACTGCATGGAGATTAAGTCGATATAGCAATAGAAGAAAAGAATGGGTTGATGAAGCTTCAAGAGAAGTTTATGTAAGTTTCCATAATATCTCTTGTATGTGTATACTTAGCATTAAATTGTAAATGCTAATATAAATGATTTTTTTTCAGGAAGAACTTATTAGATTACAAAGTCAACCTATTGAAGATGATGAGTGTTGGTCCCGATTTTCAGAGTATGAACGTTAGCAGCGGAAATAATGATAAAGTAAATGTTTTCTTGCACGCTGGTTACACCGCTGACTGGGACCTGTCAGCTGGTGTATCAAAACTTAGAATATTTAGCCTTGTTTGCACAGTTATCTATCAGTTTCAGAATATACTCCAACACTTGAGTGCTGGGTTTAAAATATGACTGAAGAGCAGAAAGCTGATAAATAACAAAAGGATTTTTATAGTGGTTCGATCAATCGATCTACGTCCACTCTCCAGTCGAAGCACTGGAAATTCCACTAAGAGTAATCGGTTACAGGTGTCCTACGATCTATCTCTAGCTGGTGAATGCCTTGTCCACCAGTTCACTAGATCAACCGCTCCCGGTCCTGGTTCTCTCTTCAACTCTTCTTAGCTGGCGGAGTGCGAGCACGTCACTTCAACCTCCTCAGCTAACTGGGTGTTTTAGTTCTCCCAAGAACGTAAATCTCACTACGGCAAGGTACGCCCGTAATAACTCAAGTGCTGGGATGCACAGGAGCTGCTGTGAACTCTCTCGGAAGAGAAAGAACACCTAATGAGATCTTTAACTTACAAGTGTAAAACTTGAAGTCTCGTGTTTGATAAATCAACACACAGAAAGCTTATGGAAAGCCTCGAAAGTTCTGTAAGTATTTTGACAGCGTTTTTGCTAGTTCGTGCGTAAGAATTTCGGTCTTTCGGGGGTTTGAATGTTGACGGTTCTGACATATTTATAGACGCGGGATCTGATTCAAACTTTCTAGCCGTTTGGACTCATCCGGAAAGGTGTCAGACCTGGGATGTCCTTCTGACGGCGGTAGGTATGTTTTTCCGGAAAGGATCCATACCTTTGACCGCTTTATCTGACACAGATCTCTTTGTGTCAGAACGGCTTTATTAGTCAGTCCGAGGAATAAGACTGGTGTCTTGTGATAGATAGACTTTAAGGTATCCCCTTCCTTAAAGTCATACTTTGTCAGTCGATTCCTCAGCGAATCTTCTTTTTGTCTCTACGGCGCTGGGAGAGAGAATCTGGAATTCTGCTGGTAACATCTGACTGGTAGATCATTCTGGTGATCTTGTGCTGGCAGTCTCTGCTGGTGACTTGCCCTGGCATAATCTAAGTCTACCAAATGTCTGGATGTTAATTCTTCTTGGAATCTCCCATGACTGGTGAAATCACCGCTGGTGAATAGTGTAAGCAAGAACACGTATTCTGCTGGTAAGATTTGTCAGCCGCCTGCTGATGAAACCCTTCCCAACTGGTGAATAGTACCCAGTCATAAGCGCTTCTCATGCTGGTGAACAGTGTCAGCACGAGTCTTGATCAGCTGCGACTTACAACTCAAAGACCTAAACAGGACTTTACATTTAAGACCAGATCTAGAGCTATCTAGAGACAACTGACGCTGGTAGGACTTAGGATTTAATCCACCAAAACTACAATCTATACAAATAAGCTACTGAGGGAGGAAACCTTAGACAGATTTCCCAACAATGAGTGTCCTATGGATGAAGATGAAGCTTTTGTGAAAATTCATGGAAAAGAAAAATCTAGTCGATTACGTGGTTGTGGAGGATGATCCTGGTGACTGAGTCCGAGCACTGGTGATAGACCTCAGGATCTCAGTAAGAGCGGCCATGTCTTGCTCTCTCTTCAGCCTCTCTTCAGCAGCAATTCTCCTCTCTTCAGCTGCAAGGCGTCTCTCCTCCTCAGCAATTCTGGCTCTCTCCTCTTCAGCCAGTGCTCGCGCCCTTTCCCCCTCTTGGATCCGCGCCAAAAAGGTGGCAACACCGGCGGTGACGGACTCAAATCGTTGCTCTACATGGTCTTGGAAAGAGGCGAAACGTTGATCCATCATGGCGTCGATGTAAGCAAGAAGTTGCGCAGGAGGATGAACTTCAGAGATTGGCTCCGCAGATACTTCCATGGATGTGGAAGGCGCATCAGGTGCGGTAGTAGCCATTGCTGGTGCAGAATTAGCTGGTACCTCCACTGGGGCGGGCTCCTCCGCGGGCACCTTGGCTGATGCTGGCGGGCCTTGTGCAAAAACAGGTGGGTCTGTGAAAACAGCCAGCTGCCAGTCCATATGAGGTGGGGCAAGATCGCCCATGATCATTGGAACAGTGGGGACGGCAGTGGTCAGCCACCTACCGCTGGAGGGATCCTCCTCCACAATGTGGTCTACCAGCAGAGCGCTGGCAGCCATATCAAAGAGAACAGCGAAATAGGAAGGGATCCGGGGGAGAGAGACGAGTACCTTTATGCGTCTGAAAGCATAGATCAGCTGGTACCCGCGGCTGGTGCTTTGGAACTGGAGAAATGGTAACTTGACCATTTTGGACCGAGGAAGGCCTGAAGTCCCAGTCAGTTGTCGGTAAAGAGCAATCTTCCTCAGTCGGCGCTTGATTCGCCTAATCGACAACTGATGGTGGCCGTGAGCTTCAGTGTCCATGAATTCGTTGGCCCATGCCTCCTCTGATCGCCAGTATCCAAGCCCAAGCCCGGCATACAGGACCGCGTTCTTCTCCACATTTAATTGGCGTTGGCACCAGTCAAAGATCCTCCAGCGCCGGAACTCCAGAAAGAGTTCTTTATCAAAAATATCACTCAGGTCCCCATACCTGGTGACCAACTCTTCATCAACAGCCCTCTCCACCTCGGTTGTGATGTTCTCAGCATACTCATAGATGGAGAAATTGAAATACTCCACCGGTTGTAAGGGCAGGCACCAGTCAAGGATCCTCGAGGCATAGATCGACTGGTGAGGGAGACCGCTGGTGGGGATGATAAAGAATGCTGATGGTTCAGACACTCGTGAATTATGGAACGCCAGATCCCCACGGTGCTCCCACCTGTGAATCCCTGTCACCCTAGCACGATAGGTATCCTCATCGATGAGTGAGTGAAAATGGATACCTAACATGTAAGACCTCCTCTCTGATCTCACACGTAGTGCTGATGCTGGTGTAGATGCTGCTGGTCGTCCAGAAGATGTAGATGCTTCTGACACTTGTGGACGACTGGCAGGAAGACGAGCCTCGGCTTCAAAATTAGGGAGTAGATCCCTGGGCTCCATCCGTTGTACCCTGGAGTGCTGTACTACTGGTGGTGATTCGTCGTCGGGAATGATGATGACTGGCAAAGGTTGATCATCAGCGACGTCACCAGCAGTAGTCTCCATGTCAGCTGCCTCCTCCACAGCTGGCACCGGTACTGGTTCCTCGACAGTCTGGGGCATCGGTTCAGCACCGAGATATAACTCAGGAGCCCCTTCTGCTGTCTGAGGTTGTCCATTATCCATGGATTCAGATGAGTCAGTGATAATAATGCCATCATGTTCCTCGGGCTCCGGCTCAACCTCTAAGTCAGAGCTTAGATCAGAGAAACTCGCCAGTTTTTCCGGGGTGGTCGCCCGTTCAACAAATCCTCCACTGGCGGTCCCTTGCACGGCCAGTGGGTCTTCAGACTTACCTCCACCACCCCCTTGCACGGGTGGAGGGACTTGAGAAGATCCCCCGTCAGCTCTTCCAATGTCAGCTGACGGTTCAGTCACATCCTCCTCCGGCCGGTACATATCTACCAGGGATAGTACGTCCTCCTCAGCTCCCATGACCATCAGGTGCGAGAAAGTTTCGTCAGAAAGGATCTGGCCTGGAGCTGGTGCTGGTGGCATGCCACTTGAAGTTTGGGCAACTGCCCATTTGCCCTTGGCCACCTGATGCACTTGCTCCGCCAGTTGCGCCTGACGTCGAGAATCATGCTCAGCCTTTATCCTAGCAAAGGCTTCATCGCGGGCTGCCAGTTCTGCCTCCCTTCTCCGCTGGTCGGCTAAGGCTTGCAGCCTTGCCTTTGCTTGCTTCTTCCTCACAATAGAAGCATTGTGGTCCCTCTTAGCTTGCTCAACCAGCTTTTGAGCTTTTGTTTTGACCCTTTTCCTTTTCCTGGTCATTTTATCTATCGTCTCCTCCTCAGTCAGTCCAAGGATGGACTTCTTGACTGGTATAGATATCGTCTTTGATGCTGGAGCATAGATAGTAGCTGGCTAGGGCAGCTGGGGCTGGTGAACCTTGGCTTTCTTCTTTGGAGAAGACCTGGTGACTGGCATCTGTGCTGATGGCTCAGCAGATGGAAATTGACTGGTTTCCTCAGCCACTGCCTGCTCCATTGAGGTGAATAAAGATTCAACCTCAAATTTCCTCTTCAGTTCGGTCTTGGCCTCAGCTGTCAGTGGGAGAGCAACTGCTGGCGCTGCCTCCCATATCTGTTCTGGCTCCTCCTCAGACACAGATTCAGCTGGATCGACGGCCTTCTTGCCCTTCAGTCGTCGGGGCTTTTTGTAATCTGGGTCAGCAAGCTTGACTCTTGTGACCGGGATGAAGTCGGATCCAACCAGCTGCTCCCCTTGGTCGATCACATCCCCCATCTCCACTTCGAGGATGTGGCTGACCCGCAGCCCAAACGACACGGCGTGAAGGAACTTCCCTTCCGCCTTCACTGAACTGTTTCTCTCCACGTTCTCCAGTAGGCGCCCGAATATGAATTCGGCCCAGTTGCCATAAACGCCATCCACCAGTGTGCACATGACGGAGAACTTCTTTAAGCTCAGTTCGGCATAGGAGCCGACCTCGCACTGGAGCATGCGCACGACAATATCGCAGACCATCTGCCAATATTCGCGCATCTCCGACTTCTTCATGCCAGTCTTGAAGATAGTCACCCCCTCCTTCTTCCATTCAGCCCACCTCCGCCTGAACTCCACCGTATCATCCTTGTGATACGTCGCCACCTCCTCACCAGTACTCCTCAGCCCAAAAAGGTTGGCCAGGTACTCTGCGTCCACGGTGATCAGTTTCCCGAACACCGACGTGGTGAAGGATTTCCTGTCATCAGCGATGACTGCGCGAGCATAGAACTCGGCAACCATGTGCGGGTGGAAAACTCTGGGAGCCGCTGTCAGATATGGTCGGAGCTGCTCCCTGTCAATCATCTCCATCAGCTCTTGGCCATAGTGTTTCTCGGCTAACTTATCATTTAGAATTTTCTCCTTCTGGACTTGGGCAGCCCGGATTTGTGAGTTGGAAAGGAGATGTTGGGTGGCCTTTTTGTTTAACTGGACAAGTTTATTAAAGGGATAGGAGTAATCGATGTCTTCTTGTTTCACAATGCCTGTGAAGGTAGGCATGTGAGATTCGGCTAAAGGTAAGTCTAAGGACTCAGAGGAAGATGAAGAAGGATTATCAGTAGCAGGGTTGGAAGAAGATACCATGAATGCAGGGAATGTTATGGAAAGATGAACAAAACAAATGTTCTGAAAGTTTGAGGAATCATAAAGATTTATCCGATGAAGAAAGTCGGATATAAATACTCGAGCCATGCAGGAATAGATGGACGAGATGAACTCGTAGAAAGTAAGAATCAATGGTCATCAGCAGGCCCGATTCCCTGTAGCGACGTGCGTGGTCGTGGTGACGAGAGATATTGCGTGTAGCTGACATGGCACACGCTGATTGGTCGCGTGCCTGTGTTTGGCTGCGCAGTCACTGTGCGCATTAAATGTGGCATTAAATGCTGTATTAAATTCGAAGATATGCACACGCAAGACCAATTTGAACAATCCCGCCATTTCTGCGACAGCTGGCACGACCCTTGGTCTTCAAGAGATCGTCAGTTGAGAGCTGGGACTCTACTGGTCATCAGTAGTATATACCAGTCGCATACTTCCCTCTGTCAGTATGGCCTTCTTACCAGTCGACAACTGGTTCCCGTGTACTTAGACAAATTGAGAGCTGGAACTCAATTTTCACCAGTCGTTGAAGTTTCACCAGTTCTCTGCTGACAACTTGAAAGATCGAGAGAATTGAGAGCTTGGACTCAATTTATTCCGCATAATCTTCTCTTTAAGAAATTCACTTCCTCACCATTTTAAAAACGTGAGTGTTGTTATGATATGTCAGTGGATTTCAGTAGAAGTCATCAGTCATCGCTTGGAATTGGGAGCTGGGACCCAATTTTACTTCG
Organism: Plectranthus barbatus; assembly: GCA_026898455.1. Lineage (NCBI taxonomy): Eukaryota > Viridiplantae > Streptophyta > Magnoliopsida > Lamiales > Lamiaceae > Plectranthus > Plectranthus barbatus. The sequence continues at coordinate 35,753 of JAPKLW010003433.1, forward strand.
ACTGATGGTATTTGGCTGCTGGCAAATTCGAAATGAGAGCTGGGACTCATTTCCTTAGTCATTTATGGGATAAGTTCTGCCAGTAGGTACCACTTGTGGTCTTGAGACACCACTTAAAGAAAACGTCAAGACTAAGAACTTGGACTTAGTCGTAATCAGCATTCTTCAGAAAATCAAGAACGGAATGAGAGCTGGGACTCATTCTTCCTCAACACTAGGGCTCGCATCAATCTCCAAAAGATCGAGTTTGATGCACAACTCCTTGAATCTTGCTTCTGGCAAAGGTTTGGTGAAAATATCAGCCAGTTGATCTTCGGTTCTAATGTACTCTACGCTGATATCCTTCTTCTCGACATGATCACGTATGAAGTGATGTCGGATATCTATGTGCTTGGTCCTAGAGTGATGAACCGGATTCTTCGTTATGCACATAGCGCTGTTGTTGTCGCAATAGATGGATACACAACCAGTGTCCACTTCATAGTCTTCCAGTTGTTGCTTGATCCAAAGAATTTGAGCACAGCAACTGGCAGCGGCAACATATTCAGCTTCAGTGGTAGATGTAGCAACAGAGTGTTGCTTCTTGCTAAACCAGCTGATTAGCTTGTGTCCAAGAAACTGACACGTACCACTGGTACTTTTTCTATCTATACGGCATCCAGCAAAATCTGAATCGGAATACCCAATGAGTGTAAGCTCATCATGCCTGGGGTACCATATACCAAGAGATTCAGTCCCCTTGAGGTATTTCACTATTCTCTTAGCAGCTTCCATGTGTGACCTCTTTGGATTGGCTTGAAATCTGGCACACACTCCGACTGAGAATGAAATGTCGGGTCTGCTGGCTGTCAGATAGAGAAGTGATCCAATAATACCTCTGTAGCTGGTAGGATCCACCGATTCCCCTTGTTCATCAAGAGAGATCTGACAACTGGGGCTCATCGGTATTCTGAGGGTCTTAGTCTTCTCTGGGCAATATTTCTGAATTAAGTCCTTGGTATACTTCCGCTGATTAATGAAAATCCCATCAGCTGACTGCTGGACCTGGAGTCCTAGGAAGTATGTTAATTTGCCCATCATACTCATCTGAAATGAGTTCTGCATCAATTGAGAAAACTTCTCGCAGAGAGACATATTCTTTGACCCGAATATAATATCATCGACATATATCTGCACCATTAGCATATCATCAGCATCCTTGATGAGGAAGAGAGTCCTATCGATCTTTCCTTTCCGAAATCCATTACGGATCAGGAACTGTGACAGCGTTTCGTACCAAGCCCTGGGCGCCTGTTTCAATCCATACAGGGCCTTTCTCAGCTTGTACACTTTGGTGCCTACTTCAAAGCCTGGAGGTTGTTCGACATATACTTCCTCCTTTAACTCGCCATTCAAGAAGGCGCTCTTCACGTCCATCTGGAATACCGTGAATCCATGATACGCTGCATACGCAAGGAACAGCCGTATCGCCTCCATTCTTGCAACTGGTGCGAAGGTCTCGTCGAAGTCGATGCCTTCACACTGCTTTTAACCTTTGGCGACTAATCGAGCTTTATTTCTGATTACAATGCCATCCTCATCTCGCTTGTTCTTGAAAACCCACTTGGTGCCAATCACTGACTGATGTGATGGTCTCTCTACCAAGTCCCAAACATTGTTGCGAGTGAATTCCGCAAGCTCTTCTTGCATGGCATTGATCCAATCGGCAGATTCTAGCGCAACTCCTATGGAAGTAGGTTCCATTTGAGAAATAAAACAAGTCAGAAGCGCACTGCCGTGTCGAGTCTGGACAGAACCTTCCGGATCACCGAGAATAGCATCGGATGGGTGATCTCTCAGCCATTTGGGAAGATGAGAGTCTGCTGGTGTTGGCTGTGAGATTGGTTCTTCTGTCCTGATGACTGGTGCTTCCAGATCTTCACCAGTCGGAGCTGTAATTGTAACTGGTGGTTGACCTTCACCAGGCGGAATAATCTCTTCATCAGCTCCACTATCTGACTGATTTCCTGAGCCTTCTGTGATGTTGTCACCGTCAGCTGGTGCATCCATTCCAGCTGGTTCATCGCTGTCTTCTGACTCAAAGATCCCAGTCAGAATTCCCCCTGGATTATTGCTAGTTCCACTCAGGGAGATTGAGTGTAAGGTCTCAGCAAGGTCAATTGCATCACCGACCCTCCCGGATTGCTGATGGGCAACCGAGGAAACTGGTTGTGAAGATGATCCAGTCATAGGTCTAGTCAAACCAGTTGGTTGAGCATTGGAAGGATTCCTGCCCAGCTGATCAATGACATCATTGACCTCAGGAACATCTTCAGCCAGTTGCCGTAATGTCCTGCGCACTAAAGTAGCTTCATCAAAAACAACATTGCATGTTATTTCCACAAGTTTGGTGGTCTTGTTGAATACTCTATAGCCCTTGTGAGTGGGATGTCCATATCCGATGAAGACACCCTCATCAGCCTTAGGCGAAAAAGTATTTAACTTTGACTTACCATTATTATGGATATAACATGGTGAACCGAAAGCACGGAGATGAGCTATAGATGGCTTACGACCAAAATAAACTTCGTAGGGAGTTTTCTGGAGTCTATCGTTGATCCCGCTTCTATTCTGAGTGTAGCAGGCCGTCACCAACGCTTCTCCCCAGAAACTCTGTCCTAATCCGGATTCTGCCAGCATGGATCGGACCGCTTCTTTCAGCGTCCTGTTCCTACGTTCTGCCAGTCCATTTTGCTGCGGTTGCCTTGGTGTAGATCTTTCATGCTTGATGCCGGCTTCCGCGCAGAAATCCATCAGCAGACTGTTGCAGAATTATGTCCCATTGTCTGACCGTATCCGCTTTACCATAGTTTCTCTCTGTTTCTGTGCTTTGATGATCAAATCTGGAAGAATGATCTTCACTTCATCCTTGGTTCTGAGAAGCTTTACCCAGGTATAGCGCGAGTAGTCATCGACTACCACCAGCGAATAACGTCTTCCTCCAATGGTTTGAGGTGCTATTGGTCCAAAGAGATCCATATGTAGCAACTCGAGTACCCGGCTGGTACTGGGGCAGACTGGCGCCTGGTTCTTGAAGGACTTCTTTGTTTGTTTGCCCTGCTGGCATGCTTTGCAAATCCCTTCCTTCTTGAACGCTCCCTTGGGAAGTCCATCCACAAGATCATGCTTGGCCAGGTAGTTGATAGTTCTGAAATTCAGGTGACTCAACCTTTTGTGCCAAAGCCAGTTTGTTTCCATAGAACTGGTGGCCACGAAGCATGAATCTGTCCTCCCGCTTTGCCAGTCGACGATATATAGCCCTCCTTTCCGAATACCTCTCAGCTTGATCTCGCCAGTCTTCTTGTCCTTGATCTGGCACTCTGATTCCTCAAAGGAAATTGTGTATCCACTTTCGCTCAGCTGACTGATACTCAGGAGGTTGTGCTTGAGATTGGTAACGAGGGATACATTTATGATTCTGACATCGTTCTTCTCGATGCAGCCCTTACCAATAACTCTGCCCTTTGAGTTATCACCAAATATAACTGGAGGTCCTTTGACCTTGGTGAGATCTGTAAACAAAACCTCTTCACCAGTCATGTGAGCCGAGCATCCACTATCTAGGATCCACTCGCTCGATCTCTGAAGCTGTGTTGCATGATCCTATACCTGCAAGAAAGAGATAGAATTTATTTAGGTCCCCGATCATCTGCGGGTCCTGCAGGGTTAGATCGCTGAATTATTCCTTTTGGAATCCAGACTTTAGTGATTTTCAGCTCGGTTTTACCCTTGCTGATATCATTAGTAGCCTTTCCCTTCCTTTTTAAGTAATGCGTGAGTTTGGTTTGGGAAGGTGTGGCTATGTGTGTAACTCCTTTGGAAGTATTCTTCCGCTGAGAGTTTCGGAAATATTTTTCCGGTTGATTGTGTTGCCTTCGTGGTCTCTGAGAGTGTGGACCACCATGGCTAGCCTTCACAGCCCTTTGAGAAAACTTGTGATTGGGCTCAGGCCTCTGATAGGTATTCCTCCTATCAGGCATTATCCTTCTCTCAGAGTTTCTCTGAGATTGGGATCCCCTGTAAGTATGCTGGTGATTGGCATACTGACGAGGTTGTGTGTGGATTCTCTTGACAGTTGGTGCTGGCTGTCGGATTCCACTGGTAGCTGATGCGGACTTCATTGCCTTAGAATTATTCGGCTTAGTCTGCGTCCTAGGGTGTGCTGGCGTCCTGTCAGCAGAGGATTTTGCCAGTTGAGGTTTTTATCGTGATGACTCACCTATGAATCTGGTCTTATGATTCCTATGCTGATCAGCCATACGGGACTGATTGGTATTACCAGCTGGTGCTGATGCATTTACCACTTTGCCCTTACCCTTACCAGCAGTGAGTTGTTCGGGTTGGTTTGTGCTCAAATCTGTTTTAAATCCCAACCCGGATTTATCGGTAGGCTTTCTCCAATGAAGTAGAGCCTCTTCCAAATTCTTGGAGCCTTTATTTAAATGATTTATTTTACTGTCTTGCTCAAGGACGACCTTTTGAAAAGTATCTCTCTCAGTTTTTAAAATTTCAAAACTCTTAAGCAATTCTGAGTGAGTCTCTTTCAGAGTGGCTAACTCTACACCGAGTGACCTAGATTTTTCAATCTCATTGGTCAAAATAGAAATCTGATCTTTTAGCGAGGTGTTTTCGCCAGCCAAGATATTCTTTATTTCGTAAAATTTTAAAAATTCTTGCTGAAGAATATCTATGGTGACAACCTCTGAGTCGGAGCAATGCGACTCAGAATCGTCTAGAATGCGTGCAGACATGATATGCATTGGGGGAACAGATTGTACCTGATCATCAGCGGCAAGTGCTCGTTCTTCCTCACTGTCAGCACATTCTTCATTTGATTCTTCTCCGAAAGCCGCCATAAGTGCCAGTAGAGCTTCCTCTTCTGACTCTTCATCTGACGCGTATTCTCCGTCGTCATGGTCAGGTATATCAGGAACCTCTGTCCTGGTCAGCATGGCCTTTGCAACGGCCTTTGATGCACGCTCTTCAAAGAGCTTCTTCAGCCTTTCCCGCTCATCTTTATCCACCTGTGGACATTCAAATTTAAGATGATCAGGGGATTGGCATTGATAACAAACGCGGGGAGCTCTCTTGACGAATTTTCCATCAGTTGAGCTAAGAGATACTCCCTGTTTCGACTTGGCTTTCTCCAGAAGAACAGCCAGTCTCTTCATTTGTTGCTCAAGATCTGCGATAGAGCTCTCGCTGCCTTTGGAGTTAGATCCCGATGTGGATGGGATCTCTTTCTGCTGGTTGTGCGGCCCAGCAGATCTGTCAGTGTGAAAAGGCTTCTTGGGCTTCCATTTGAAGTCCCTCTTGACGAAGTAGGCTTCGTCTTGTGTTTTGATGCTGGGAGATCCAACATTCCGGATGGCTTCATTCTTGTTCACCATCTGGATGTCCCACTCATGTGCCTGCAGTTGAGCAAATAACTCCTTGGGAGTCATTTTGGACAGATCCTTCTCCTTAAGAGCTGTAGTCTTCACGAACCAGTCCTCCTTGGGCATCTTGGACAGGATCTTTGCATTAAGATCTGCATTTGAGTATTTCCTGTCCAATGACTTCAGCTCACTGACGATGGCGTTGAATCTAGCCTCCATCTTCTTGATGGTTTCCCCAGTCAGCATCTGGAAGGACTCGTACTTGTCCACTGCAACCTGCAATTTGTTGCGCTTCATCTGATCTGTCTCCTGACAGAGACTGTCAAGGTAATCCCAGACTTCCTTGGCGTTGTCAAATTGGAGGACTTCCTCCATCAGCGGATCTGGAAGAGATGACAGGATCATTTCATGAGCAACGGAGTCCAGCTGATTCCGCTTCCTGTCCTCAGAGTTCCATTCTTCTGGGGGCTTTGGGATCTCAGCAGCTGGGCGATCTCCTAGCTGGTGTTGTGTCTTGGTGATCTTGATCGGCCCTTTCTCCAGCACGTCTATCATTTCCGGATGGAAACTTTTCAGTTGAATGAGTGACCTCTTTCGCCACATTGCGTGCTTGTCAGGATTGTAGTTGGGTAGCTTAGGAATATTCATCTTGTGTACCTGAGCTAATCAACAGACAGAAAGAGTAGAGTGCAAGGAAACGTGGATCTCGGTCCTAAGCGACTCAGATATGCGATCAGTCTAGAAAGACCGACCGCTCTGATACCACTTGTTGGTCCCAATTTTCAGAGTATGAACGTTAGCAGCGGAAATAATGATAAAGTAAAT
>JAPKLW010003434.1:0-10172 GCA_026898455.1 Plectranthus barbatus
TACTTGTGATAGTGTTCTCTTGCACTAGTGTGTTTCACACACAACAAGTTTTTGGCGCCGTTGCCGGGGAAGGCGATAAGTTGTTGCTATTCAATTCGCTTGGCTTGTTGATTTACTTTCTTGCATTTATTATAAAAAAAAAATATATAAAAAAAAAAGAAAGAGTGTGATTCTCGGTTGCTGTTTCTTGCAGGTATAATTGGTGCATGAGTCAAGGATCTGATCCGGAATTATTATTATTCAACTCAATTCTTGATAGACCGATCCGTAGACACCGGAGAAGACCAAGAGGAAGGAGAAGGCTCATGGATCCACCACCACCTCCACCTCCAGTGGGGAATAGAGATGTGGTGACAATAGCCAATGAAACCGACAGAATTGTGGCTGAATACGCTGATGACGTGATTCGCAACCGGCGACCAGTGATCGTGAAGCCGGAGATTGGAGCACGGCAGTTTGAGCTCAAGCCCGTGATGTTTCAGATGATGCAGACCATTGGCCAGTTTGGGGGAAGGGCTACAGAAGATCCTCATCAGCATCTTCAATCTTTTCTTGAAGTTTGTGATTGCTTCAAGTTCGAGGGGGTGACCGATGATGCGTTGCGTCTGAAGCTGTTCCCATTCTCTTTGCGGGATCATGCGAAGGCGTGGCTGAACTCTTTACCGTCCGAGTCAATCCGGACGTGGGAGGAGCTAGTTCGGGCATTTTTGACAAAGTACTACCCCCCGACCAAGAATACACAATACCGGTTGGAGATCATTTCCTTCAAGCAAGGGGACGAATCTGTGAGTGAAGCGTGGGAGCGTTACAGGGACTTGCTACAAAAGTGTCCCCAGCATGGAATCCCACATTGTATCTTGCTGGAGACATTCTACAATGGGTTGTACCCCGATTCCCGGACTTGGTTAGATGGATCGGCAAATGGGGCCATTTTGTCAAAAACCTACACGGAGGCTTGTGAAATACTTGATCGGATCACGAAGAATAGTGGCAGATGGTCAACCCCACGACAAATTCCGCATAAGGTTGCCGGCATTACTGATGTGGATCCCCTCGAGTTGATTACGGCGCAGATCGAAGTCTTGGGAACTTCACTCAAGTCCATTGAGAAAAATATTTCTGCTGGAGCAGTGCAGCAGCAAGCTTTTAGCCAGCAGCCACAATTGTTACATCAACATCAGCCGGTTGTAAACCAAATTGTAGCTGAGGCATCATGTGTGTACTGTGGGGGAGCACACCCCTTTGATGATTGCAGATTCAATCCGGTCTCGGTCAATTATATTGGGCAGCAAAGGGGAAACAGAAATAACCCATACTCAAACACTTACAACCCCGGGTGGAGAGATCATCCAAACTTTTCATGGTCCACACCACAGGAGACTGGAGGTTCAGCCCAGCATCAGCAGCAAAATTCTATGGCCTTTCCGGAGTATCAAAAACTCCAGTTGGAGAACAAGCCGTTTCAACAGCCTATGCAGCCGCAGCCTCAGCAGATGCTTCAGCAAGGGCAGACTCCGCAGCAGCAGGGTAACTCACTCGAAACTTTGATGAAAAGTTTTATAGCACAAACAGAAGGGAAGGTGAAAAATCAAGATGCCATTCTCCGAAATCAGGACACTCTGCTGCAGAATCAAGCTGCTACTCTTCAGAGTCAGGCTGCTACCTTAAGGAATTTGGAAATTCAGATGGGACAATTGGCCGCCGACTTAAAAAATAGGCCGCAGGGATCGTTGCCGAGTGATACGGTAAATCCAAGAAGAGAAGGAAAGGAGCATTGTAAGGCTATGACGTTGAAAAGTGGGAAGAAGATTGAGGGAGCAGCACCTGCTGCGGTGGAAATCTCTGAGGAGCCCACTTCAATCCAAGAAGAAGAACATTCGGTAGAACCGGCGGTTGAAACGGCAGCAGAGCCACAGCATGCAGTAATTGATGCTGCAGCACAGAAGCAACAGCCTGCCACCCGGAAGCATCTAATCCCACCACCCTTTCCGCAAAGATTGAAGAAGCAAAAGGAAGAAGTTCAGTACAGAAAATTTTTGGACGTTTTAAAGCAGCTACACATCAACATACCGTTGGTTGAAGCATTGGAGCAAATGCCTAACTATGCCAAGTTCTTGAAGGACATTGTGTCTCGAAAGAAGAGTTTGGGGGAGTTTGAAACTGTAGCATTAACTGGGGAATGCAGCACGGTGGTGAGCAGCAAGATCCCTAAAAAGCTCAGGGATCCGGGCAGCTTTACTGTGCCATGCACTATTGGAGGACATGATGTTGGGCGTGCTCTTTGCGATTTGGGGGCAAGCATTAACTTAATGCCCCTTTCAATCTTTCGAAAGCTGGGAATTGGAGGAGCTCGACCAACCACAGTCACTCTACAGCTCGCCGATCGTTCTACCGTGCATCCGGAGGGAAAAATTGAAGATGTTCTTGTTAAGGTGAGCAAATTTATATTCCCGGTGGACTTTATTATCTTGGACTATCAAGCCGATGATGAGGTTCCTATTATCTTGGGGCGGCCATTTCTTGCTACGGGGGGTGCACTCATTGATGTCCCGAATGGAGAGTTGACGATGAGAGTCAATGGGGAACAAGTCACATTCAACGTTTTCCAAGCTATGAAATTCCCGGATGGGGAAGAGGGGTGTTCTTTGATTGATGAGGTTGACCCTTTGGTAGCTGAAACTCAGTTACAGGGATGCTGGTCTGAGGAGCACGAAGGAATTACTGCTGCAGCACAGGAACTGGAACCGCTTGAGCTGTGCAATAAAATAGCGGTGGAGCCGTTGAAAACCGGAGAGCAGGATTTTAAAATTCCTGAGGCATCCATTGTGAAACCTCCCAAGCTGGAATTGAAGCCTTTGCCTTCTCATTTGAAGTATGCCTATTTGGGAGAATCGGAGACGTTGCCTGTGATCATCTCCGCAAGTTTGAGTGAAGAGCATGAAGAGAAATTACTTGCTATGTTGAAAAATTATAAGCGGGCCTTCGGATGGACAATTGCTGATATCCGGGGAATCAGCCCCACATTTTGTACTCATAAAATCTTGATCGAAGAGGGGTATTCTGGATCTGTTGAGCGTCAACGAAGACTAAGCCTGATCATGAAGGAGGTGGTGAAAAAGGAGGTTATTAAGTGGCTCGATGCTGGGATTATCTATCCCATTTCGGATAGCAAGTGGGTCAGCCCGGTGCAATGTGTGCCAAAAAAGGGAGGAATGACAGTGGTTGCCAATGAGAAGAATGAGCTTATTCCCACCCGCACGGTTACGGGGTGGCGTATTTGTATCGACTACCGGAAGCTTAATAAGGCTACAAGGAAGGATCACTTCCCATTGCCATTCTTGGATCAAATGCTGGACCGACTTGCTGGGAAGGCTTTCTACTGCTTCTTAGATGGCTATTCCGGCTACCATCAAATCAGCATTGCCCCGGAGGATCAAGAAAAGACAACGTTCACATGTCCCTATGGCACCTTTGCCTTCCGGCGCATGCCCTTCGGCCTCTGCAATGCTCCAGCAACCTTTCAGCGGTGCATGATGGCTATCTTCACCGAAATGGTCGAGAACACATTGGAAATTTTCATGGATGACTTCTCGGTGCTGGGGGATTGTTTTGAGGATTGTCTCGGGAATTTGGAACAAGTTTTGAAGAGGTGCGAAGAGACTAATCTAGTCTTAAATTGGGAAAAATGCCATTTAATGGTTCAAGAAGGGATTGTGCTTGGTCACAAGGTGTCGACAAAAGGGATTGAAGTGGATGCAGCTAAAGTGGCTGTCATTGAGAAAATGCCACCTCCCAATTCAGTCAAGGGAGTTCGGAGCTTCTTAGGACACGCCGGGTTCTACCGGCGCTTCATTAAGGACTTCTCAAAAATCGCTAAACCGCTCTGCAACTTGTTGGAGCATGACAGGAAGTTCGACTTTTCAGCAGAGTGTATGGCTGCTTTTGAACACTTGAAGCAAGCATTAGTCACAGCTCCTGTTATTCAAGCTCCCGATTGGAGTTTGCCGTTCGAAGTTATGTGCGATGCCAGCAACCATGCTGTTGGGGCTGTGCTGGGGCAGCGGAAAAATAAGGTTTTCTACTCTATTTACTATGCCAGCAAGGTGCTGGACAGCACGCAGCTCAATTATACCACAACCGAGAAGGAACTTCTTGCCGTAGTCTTTGCGTTTGATAAGTTCCGGTCGTACTTGGTAGGAGCCAAGGTCATTGTATATACTGATCACTCAGCCATCCGTTACCTTTTGGACAAGAAGGATTCGAAGCCAAGATTAATTCGATGGGTGCTTTTGCTCCAGGAGTTCGACCTTGAAATCAAAGATAGGAAGGGGACCGAAAATCAAGTGGCTGACCATTTGTCCCGATTGGAAGGAGTCCCGAGCAGCAATATCAACGCCCCGATTAATGAATGGTTTCCCGATGAAAAGCTGATGTGTATCACCGAAGCTCCTACTCCTTGGTATGCCGATATTGCCAACTTTTTGGCGTGTGGAGTTCAACCCCCGGAGTTGAAGGGGCAGCAGTTGAAGCGCTTTTATCATGATGCCAAATACTATTTTTGGGATGAGCCCTTTTTGTACAAGTTGGGATCTGATGGGGTCATGCGGCGATGTGTCCCCGAATTCGAGCAGCGCCAAATCTTGGAAAGCTGCCATGCTGCAGCATATGGAGGGCACTTTGCTGGACAACGAACAGCAGCAAAAATCCTACAATCAGGGTATTTTTGGCCTTCTCTCTTTAAAGACTCTCATGCATTTGTGAAGGCGTGTGATAGGTGCCAGCGTGTCGGGAATCTGAGTGCTCGGCAAGAGATGCCTTTGAATAGTATTTTGGAAGTGGAGCTATTTGACTTGTGGGGGATTGACTTCATGGGACCGTTTCCCCCTTCCTTTGGTAATCTCTACATTTTGGTGGCTGTGGACTATGTCTCAAAGTGGGTCGAAGCTGTAGCTTGCCCTGCCAATGATGCCAAGACTGTTATTCGGTTTCTCCACAAGCAGATTTTTACTCGGTTTGGAACCCCGCGAGCCCTAATAAGTGATGAGGGATCTCACTTTGTTAATAAAAGCTTAGCCGGAGTTCTAGCCAAGTACAACATAAGGCACAAGGTTGCTACAGCATATCATCCCCAGACAAATGGCCTTGCTGAGTTGTCAAACAGAGAGATCAAGGGCATCCTTGAGAAGGTGGTCAATACGAGTAGGAAAGATTGGTCGCAACACCTTGATGATGCTCTTTGGGCTTATAGGACCGCATTCAAAACCCCGCTGGGAATGTCGCCCTATCGTCTGGTTTTCGGTAAGGCTTGCCACCTACCCCTTGAGCTTGAGCACAAGGCCTTTTGGGCATTGAAGAAGCTTAATTTGGATTTGAATGAAGCCGGCAAATCACGTTTCTTGCAACTTAATGAGCTAGATGAGATTCGTTTGTTCTCTTATGAAAATGCCAAGTTCTACAAGGAGAAGACCAAGCGTTGGCATGACAAGAGGATTGCACCTCGCACATTTCATGAAGGGCAGCAAGTTCTCCTCTTTAACTCTCGGCTCAAGCTCTTCCCGGGAAAGCTCAAGTCTCGGTGGTCGGGTCCTTTCACTATTGCCAGGGTGTACCCCTTTGGAGCTGTGGATCTTCGGGATGAGAAGGCAGGCCGGACATTTATGGTTAATGGACATCGAATAAAGGAATATTTTGGTGGCACTTTCGATCGAGAGCGAGGTGCCACTACCCTGCTGGATGCTCAAGCATGAGGTACCCGTGGCCTGCTTCAGCAGACCATGGTCTCTTTGTACATAGTTTACTTGCTTTCATTTACTTTGAGCTTTGGATTGTTAGTTCTGTTTAGTTAGCTGATGTTCTTTCTTTCCCGTTTGGTTCTTTATTTTATTAGTTGTAGGTGCATTTCTTTGAATTGTGTGAGGCTGTGAACTAATGTGGGTGATGTAGGGAATTCTTGTGGAGATGGTTTTCTTCAAGTTTGGGGGAAATGGAACTCATGACTGGAAGGAGAACAATCGGTGGTTCATCAACTTGCTGGGAGCTTTCATTCGTGGACTACCAGGTTTTGTTATTCTCTGTTGGGGGAGGTTTATTTTGGTAGTTAGTTCTTATCATTTATATAGAATTAATACCAAAGCGGCAGAAGTTGGCCTCTGATCCTCCTCGACTGTCGGAGGCCGCTTTTCGTGCCATTCCAAAGCAGGCCCCGTATGTTTCTGCCGCGAGATGGGCGCGGTTCATGGAGAAGCAGCTGGTGTTGGAGAAGGGTTTTGATTTTGACTCCGACACTCTGCCGGATTTTGTGGAGTCTGTGATCACATTTCAGGGTTGGGAGCACTTTGCTCGACCTCAGCCCCCTCCGGTGATTGACTTGGTGAGGGAGTTTTATGCCAACCTGAAGCAGGATGATGAGCCTCTTTGTGAATCTTTGGTTCGAGGTGTCCTAGTCCGACTGGAATTGGATGATATCTACGAGGTTTATCAGATCCAGGGCCGTGGTTCCCCTTCGTTTGCCTCTGACCTGCAGGATCCCTCTCCCGAACTTCTGCAAGATGCCCTTGACGTTGCTGCAAAACCGGGCTCTGAATGGACTATCCCCACAGGTCCCTCCGGTCACATCTTGGGGCAGCAACTCACCGGGGATGCTCATATTTGGATGTATTTTGTCAAGAGCCGCGTCCTTCCAACGACACATGACACTCTGGCCATGAAAGACCGTGTTATCTTTGTTGCTGCTCTCCTGTCTTCCGAGCCCGTCGATGTGGCCCCCTTGATTTTATCCTCCATCCTGAGCTGTGGCGCGCGCGTGAAACCGGGGCCCTTGTTTTTTCCTTCTTTGATTACGCAGGTTCGCCAGCGTGCAGGAGTGCCCATCATGCCATCTGAGGCGCGACATAGGGGAGCCACTGACATCAACATTGCTCGTCTCCAGCAGCGCCACTCTTCGGCACCACCGCGGCCTCGCCGACCTGCTGCCGCATCCACCTCACGCGCTGCTGCCCATACTGCTGATGATCCCCTGCTGGTGGAACTTCGCTTACTTCGCGCTGAAGTCGCTGCCATTCGCGCCGAGTGTTCTCTAGGCCTCAAGTCCTTGAATGACCAGATGGCCTTGTTCTTGGAGGAGTCTCTGGGACCTTCTTCGCCTTGATGTTGTGGTCCCTTCTTACCCACATCTCCTCTCTTTATTTTGCCATGGGATTGTTATTATACTTTGGGTCTGTACTTAATACTTATGCTAAATTTGTGGTGATCGAGACTTTGCCTTTCCTGATGTCGTGGTGATGTTTTGTTTGTCTGATCGATTTTATGTTGCTTTTTGTGTCGTGCCTTTCGTTGGGTTTCGATCTTTGTTGCTCGGCTCTACTTCGATGATGATTTCTTTTACTCGTTGTTGTTCCGGGATTTATTTGTTGAATTGGCGATTTTCATTTCTTGATTGTTCCTTTGGTTTAGCTTGTTAATTCTTGAACTGCTTTCCATCTGCTTCTCGTGGCCAAAAAAAAAAAAAAAAAAATAATAATAAAATAAAAATTTTGTTTTTGAAAACTTCGTTGCTTTGCCTTGTTGCGTGCTCTTATTGGCTTCATATTTTGGGTTTTGTGAATGTGAATGTTTACCTTCGACTACTTGTGGTTGCCTCGAGGCGAAATATGTTTTTATGTCACTTGGGATATGATTTAGGCCTTCCTTGAACTATTTTGAGCTTGCATTACTTCTTTCAATTTTAATTGACCTTTGCACCTTGTTTTGAGCCTTAGCCTTGTTCTTTTGGGTTTCCTTACTTGTTTACGCCTTCTTATCCTTTATTTTAATATTTTGACCCTCCTCGTGAGCACTTTAGTGAGTTCGGCCTTTCGACATTGAGGACAATGTCCGCCCTTAAGTTTGGGGGGGTGTGCTCCCGTTTCGGGTATGGTTTATTTTCAAATTTAGTGTTGTATTTTATTTTCGAGTCGTGTATTGTATTTCTTTCATATTGTATGCGAAAAAAAAAAAAAAAAAAGAAAAACAGGAAAATCGAAAAAAAAAGAGAAAAAAAAAGAAGAGAAAATCAAAAGAAAAACGAAAAAAAATATAGAAAAAAAAAAGAAAGAAAGATGGAAAAAAAATTTTTTCCGAAAAAAAAAAAAAAAAAAAAAAAAAGTGAAAATAAAGGGTGAAATCTTTGTTCGTTTTGTTTGTCATTTTATTTGGTGTAATAATATGTGGCACTCCTCTTTTACTTGGGATTGTGGTTGTAATTGTCTTAGTCCTCTAAATAAGTAGTCGAACTCATTGGTGCTCTCGATTTAGTCACTTATCCCAAAAATTTCCTTACCTTAACCTTAGCCCACATTACAAGCCAATAAAGTCCTATTGATCCCTTGTGATATGAATTCTATTAGTGGAGAGGTTGCTATGAGTAGTTTGGAGTCAAAATAAGTAAGCATGATGATCATGAGCATTACTTGAGTGTGAAGTTGATTTGTTCATGTTGATTTGGCATTGTGATGATGTGCTGTGCTGTTTTGAGGATGAGATGCTGAAGCATGATGGAAATGACTTGTTAAACTAGAAGGAAGGGTTTTGAGATGAATTGACACCATTTTGGTGATTGAATCCTAAATCTTTTTCCCACTGAGCTGAGAAGTATAAGAGCACGAGCTAGCATGATTGAATTCCCAACTTGTTTGCCTTTTGAGTCGTTTTATCTCTTTTGTTGATCGAGGACGATCAACGGGCTAAGTTTGGGGGGGTGATAACTCTTGAAAAGAGTTATATTTCTTCTTATTTTAGTCCGCTTTTGAGAGCCTTTCATCATTGTTTGGTCGAATAAATGGTGTTTAAGTCTTGTATTTGTTTGTTTGAGTCTCTTTATGTTTAATTCATGTTTTTGAATAATTAATGTGGTTCTTGGAAGTTTTTGGAGTGAATTGTGTGCAGGGAGTTGTGTGAAATTCGAAGTTCTTGCTGGAGCAAAGGAAGAGGATGCTGTAGCAAAGCAGAGCTGAACATGTCCCAGTCAATTAAGTCAACTTCGGGAAATGAGGTGGCAAGTCAGCTTTTATGAGCTGGAAAGGTGCGAAAATAGCATGAAAAATACCCACTTTCTCAAGGGTAAATTTGGAAGGTTCTAATTGGAGAAACCTAGAAGGGGAGAGGGGTATTAAAGCTAAGGAGGAGAGAGAAAGAAGGCACGTCTACCTCACTTCACTCCATCTACCTCACTCCCATCATCACCGTGATATACGATTCAGCTGGGTTGGAGCTGGAATCGAGAGAAATTCAGGGGAGAAAGGAAGAATTGAGCTGCCATTTACCCTCCATTGTTGAGGAGCTAGCTTGGGGTTGAGGAATCAACCATTGGCGTAGCAACTTTCAAAAGGGGGAATCATTCTTCTTGCCTTCCTTATCCCTATTCCCTGTTTTAATCATGAATTGCTGCTCCCAATTTATGAATTCATCTTCCTTTATTGTAATTATGAGCTAAATTGAGTAGGCCTTGGGCTATGGATTTTACTTGTATGTTTTACCTTGATTTGCTACTTTGATGTTTATGGAATGGCGTATGAACTTTTGGAGGTTTAGATCTTAAAATTGTTGACCCTTGTGGAAGCTTGATGATGCAATTCATGCTTGATCTTATTTGGAAAAATTAAGGTTGAGAGTAGAAGCCCAAATTGTTCCATAACATGTGCATAGGAATATGTAGGTGTTGTGTTTGCTAAATTGCCTGAATGAGTTATGAATAGTGCTGATTTAGATTAAATTAGGCATAGGAATATGTTGGTTTAATTTAAGAGAGGCAACCCTTTCTATTTTGGAAAATCTAGTTGGGAATAGTGTTGTGGCTGCAAAATACCCCTTGCTGTTTCATCTGCTGTAGCATGATTATCTAATTGCAAGTAATTCCATAGCCTAGGCCGTATCTTCCATTGATTAAAAACCCGTTAATAGGTCTGTTCGTAAATCCCCTGTTCCATCCAATTCTCAGTTTATAATTGCTTTATTTGCTTTATTACTTCATGCCTAGGACCATTAGACAAACCCAATCTAATTTCTTCATCAATTGAGCCAAGTTTGAGTGTGTGTGCACCTTCACCCTTCCCTGTGGATTCGATACTCGGAGAGTACTCCGTTTTATATTACTTGTGATAGTGTTCTCTTGCACTAGTGTGTTTCACACACAACAA
>JAPKLW010003434.1:25706-41916 GCA_026898455.1 Plectranthus barbatus
GATGTTTCTATTTCTTATAATCATTCTTTAAATGTGATTTGGTGGCATTTCAGTTTGGGACATGCATCTAATAAAGTATAAGATCGGAGTCCTATGTTTTCTCTCAATCACTCCATTCTGCAGTGGACTGTAAGTATAAGTCCCTTGATTCAATACACCAGCTTGAGCAAAAATTTCATGAACTCTTTTGTTCATAAACTCACTTTCATTGTCTATCCTTACATGCTTAACCTTAGTATTAAACTATGTTTCAACCATTCTTAGATACTTACATGCTTATATTAAACTATGTTTCAACCATTCTAAGATACTTACATGCTTAACCTTAGTATTAAACTGGATTATCCACCGTAGAGGATTTCATATTCCCCATATCAAACTTCTCGGGATCAACCTGGGCAGTAGCAGCTATGTCTCTCCACATTTCGTAGTTAGCATATGGAAATAAGTTTGTATATGATCATATATATATATATATATATAGGGAGCGGATCCAATGAGAAAAACCTTAATGTGAGAAAAAGAGAAAGATATTTGATTGCTTTCACGTCATTGCTTGATTGTATTCAAGTCATTGCTTGATTATAATGTTGCTTGATTGTGCTTTAGTTGTTGCTTGATTATTTTGCTGCTTGATTGTGTTTTAGTCATTGCTTGTTTGTATATCAACCATTGATTTTTTTAGATCTGATGGACATAACTTTTTTCTCACATGGAGAATTTTTTTACATGATCCCTCCTATATAAAGATTTTTTTTATCAAGTCATTTACAAATATTATTTTTATTTTAAAAATAAAACTATATAAAATAATTATAAATAATGGTGTGGTTGAGTGGTCCGTCGTGCATAAATTTGGCAAAATTATTATTGTTGGATTGAGTTATGTGAATTTGAGAAAAAATAATTAAATATTAAAATGTTGGACGGTTTGTCCAATTTTTTATAAACATAGGGAGTGTTTGGTTGGTGGGTTTCGGAATCAGAAATGGAATGATTCCAAAACTCACCGTTTGGTTGGTGGGTTTCATTCCGAAGGGAATCAAATGATTCTCAAATATATGGGTATCCCCATTCCCCACCAAATTGGTGGGTTTCATCTTTAATTCCCAAAACTCATTCCAAAACTTTTTCTTATTTCATATAAATTCATATTAATTTATTATAATTTATTATTTTTATAATACTAACATTAATTTATAATTAAGATAATAATTAAAAAATATAAAATCTTAATATTATTTAAATAAGAAATATTATAATTACAATTTATGTTAATTATAACATTATATTAATATTTTCTAAAAATAATAATATAATTGAAAATCTATATATTATTATTATTATTATATTAATTATAATACTTTATAGTTAAGTAATTCATATATAATTATATTATTTTAAATATTCTAATTATAATATCACATATTACATTTAAATATCATTATTATAAAATTTGCAATATTATTCTAATATATCTTAAAATAATAATTTAAGATTAATATATTATTATAATAAATATATTAATATATATAATTTATTAAAATTATATTATAATTTTATTTTATTATTATTTCAAATTCCTATATTTATATTTTTTATAATTTTTATTTTATTTAAATTATATTTTAGCTCTAATTTCATTATCCATTCTTCCATAAGATTCGGGAGAGTTATACCAAACATATTTATTGGAATCCCTAAACCCTAAACCCATACTCATTCCCGCTCCATTCCTTTTTTTACAGACTACACATGCAACAACACTCAACTTTTAACTTTCTTGATGATAATAACTCGCTTAAATGAATCTAGCTAATTCATTCACCGGTCAATAGTAAAAAACGTCTGCACAAAAGTAAGGCCGAGAAGAATAGCTGCAGCAAACAAGGCGATAGCAGTCCATGGAGACCGAAATTGGGTATAAATCAGCTCAGCAATCCAAGTTTTGGCCCTGCTCTTGCAATGCTCTTCAATTTCGCTCTTCACTTTCTTGAATGTATCCTTATCATGAAGCCCAAATGTGTCGATTCCTTTGAACATTTCCACCACTTTCTCAAGATTGGACAGCCGATTCAAGATCACCCCATTCTCTTGCAGCTCTTTCACATCTTCAGGCGTTTGAATCAGCGATTTCATGAAGTTTGCATACGACAACATGATGGGACTACTCATGCTGCCTGGCGATACTTCAAATGCAATCATATTGGACCAGATCACATGGGTTAGAGATGAAACATACAGAACAGGTAGGTGAAGCTGGCTGAAGCATGGTTTAGGCCTAAACGCGATGTCTCTCACCGATTGTGATGTGTTAGGCCTGATACGAATGCCTTTGGTCTTGAGATCCATCACTGAACGAGGAGGCATATAGAAACTAACACTGCCATTATGGAACCCTTCTTTCATCAAGAATCTGTTCTCATCATTGGGTTTCCGCACCAACAGTCTCCAGATAGCTTCAAGCAAGTGAATGGGAGGATCCTCCTTCTCTCCTGGGATTCCACCATGCCTCAATTCCGTTATCCCTGTTTTTTTGCTCACAAATTTGGAAACAAACAAGTCAGCTTCCCCTCTTCCGTACTGTAACCTCACCAACATCTTCACAACTTGATACGGGATTTGGTTCTCCATCACCACCATATCACGGACCATGAACGGCCCTGAATTCGCGCCCAGACATCTCTCCCAAGTAGAGAAACTGCCCCCTTTCATTTCCATGTAGTTATGCATGAAATCTATGATCATGCTCGCGTCCAGCAGCATCATCAACGCTAGTGATTTATCATCGTATTTCTCCACGATCTCCACATCAGCATAACTGTCTCTGATCATCTCAATATCATCGAGAATCTTGGAGTAGAAGAAGGCCTTCTTCTTCTCGTCAACGCCGGCGCGCTGGTCCAAGCAGAGGTGCTTGAGCTCCTCTCCCCGATGGAGCTCCGGCTTTCCGTGGTGGTAGGGGCCGATGGAAACCATCACGGGGTCGTAAGGTTTATCGCTCTCCTGAACCCTCTGCCATATTTGCGGCGGCACTTTTTGGATTAGGCGGCCGCGACGACATGACTCCGAGTTCTGCTTCTTGGATTGGGATTGGAGGAGGCGTGAAAATTCATGGAGAGCTGAGATGTCTACAGATACTTGAGATTCATCACCGTTATGGAAATGTTTCTCCATTCTCAAATCTGAACGACTCTAAAACAAAGCCACAATCTAAGAGTATAATGATCTTTTTCTCATTTAAGAAAAGTATCCAAGTTTGAAAATCTGACCCCAAAATGAGAACGCGTGTAGTTCAGGTCTTCACATCAAGAATTCAAAATTCTTATTTTCAATACGATATGATATCGAAGACGGTAAGTGAAGAGAACTCAACTCATTAATTGTTGCATAAAACAATAAAGAATTGGCTAGAAATTAGTTGAGCAATTGCGTGAGAGCAAGGAAACCTCCTTGCTTGCCATACACCACACGAACATTTCAAGTCACGATAAAAGATCGTGAAATACTTTGAATCAGAAGTTGTGATGCTATACACTAAGTGTTTTTTGCTGTACACCTTAACCATATGACCGCAGGCCTCTGCTCACAAGTCCAAAAGGTAGGGGTTTGCGTCGCAACATCACAGGTCCATTAAAAAAGAGAGGAAAAGATTCTAGATTTACCGACCTTTTCAATTTTTTTAAATGTATAATTCAGTATTTTGTGTTTACCATTCACGAAACATAACAAACTAAATTTCCTGTTTATCGGAAACTTAATTTTGTGTTCAGCAAACAAGAACCTGGGTTTTATAATAAAAAAAGGAGAATTATCGATCCTAGACCCAAAAGATAGTTTAATTATCAATTCAGGACCCGAAAGATGATTTGTCAATCCAGACCCGAAAGATCAAACAATTTTCAATCGAGGTCCTGATATTGAGGTCATGGATTGAGAATTGTATGATCTTTCGGGTCCTGAATTGAGAATTTTTGTGATCTTTCAGGTCATAAATTGAGAATTAATCTTTCGGGTCCTAGATCGATAAAACTCCTAAAAAAATTATTTTCTGCCACACCAAACTTAATTTCGTGTTTGTCATATCCGAAACTTATTTTTGTGTACAGTAAACACGAAACTTGTATTTATAATAAAATAATATATTCTGTCACATCACAAAACTTAACAAACTTTGGGTTTACTATTTCCGAAGTCTGCCTTTGTGTTTACTAAAAATGAAATAAGTTCTTGATATAATATTTGATAGTTATTAAAATATTATTTTTTGCATTCCATCTCAATAAACCCGACAAGTTTCGTGTTTCTTAATCTCGAAATGATTATTTGTGTCCGCATTTAGGATTTTTTGATATTTTGGGTCCACACCCTTTATTTTGATGATATATATGTAAATAATTCCTAGATTACGATATTTCTAGTCGGGTGCATATATTTTTGTATGTGTTATTACAATATGATATTTTATATATCAGCATTCACAATTAAGTTTCCGACAGGAATAAATGTGACTTTGTTAAATCCCTACCCAAATTTATTATTTTTTCCCAATTTGTTTTATGTTTTTAAAATTTAATTAAAAAAAATAAAACTCAAGCCTTTTAGGCTGTCTAGGTCATTTAGATAGCCTGCACCAACCGGCATTGTGGTGGCGACTAAGCCTTGATTAATATTAAAATTGTATGAAATATTAAATAAATAATTTTCGATACTTAACTATGGAAAAAACAAAAACCTAAAAACGAAGAAAAAAAATTCATATTGGATGATAGGAGTATAGGACCATGATCCATTCCAATTCCATACATGAATTAACATTACTATGTTTATTAGAAGTATTAAAACCTCCTAATTCCATTTGAATTCATGCTTCTTTACAATGCTTGATTAGTTCATTGTTGGATGAACTCCACGATGAACTGCTTAGTTTGAAAAGTAAATTATTCACTTAAATATATTTATTTAAGCTCACACGCGCATTATTGTATCATATTCGTGTTGCTTTGTTTTTGTAGTTGTGAACTTGAGCACAAGTTAATTTATTCATTGGTTTTGTAAATAGAGCACAAGATTAGCTTATGTCTATCTAGGGCCAAATGGGTTCATTCAGAATACTTGGACATAATCGCAGTGGTAGTCCTGACACAGTGTGAGAGGTGCGATGCATCGGAGCTTCCAAATTAAAGAGACACCATTTTCTAAAAAATTACTCCCTTCATCCTGTCCGAATTGTCCCACTTTCCTTTTTTGTTTGTCCTACTTCAGTAGTCTCATTTCTAAAAATAGTAACCTTTTCACACTCAACAATAAAATATTAATTTCACTCAACTCAGTCAATACTCACAGTTCTTGGGACAATTCGACCGGGACGGAGGGAGTATATAGTAGTAATACATATCTACGCATTGTAGTTTTGTAACTTTGACAGATGTGTCCCAATGTAGTCTATATATAAGTGTTTTTTGTTTTGTTTTTTGTGAATGATTTTAATGCCTCAATTATAGTTAAACACATGTGTTGTATTATTGGCATTCATATGCAGAGGAAAATTAGAACAAGGAATTTTTTTTTATCTCAAAAAAAAAAAAAAGAAAATTAGAACAAGGAATTGCATGCGATTTTAGAATTCTTGAAGTGAGACCTGATCCCAAAACGCCTTCACATTTGGGGTCAAATTTTCAAACTCCTGACTTTTCTTAAATGTTAAAAATCTCTTAAATACTATAAAAAATTGTGGCATTGATTTATAAACATAATCGTTCATATTTGAGAAAGGAGAAACATTTCCACAACGATGAATCTCAAGTATCTGTAGACGTCTCAGCTCTCCATGAATTTTCTCGCCTCCTCCAATCCCAACCCAAGAACCTCAACTCGGACTCATGTCGCCGCCGCCTAATCCAAAAAGTGCCGCCGCAGATACGGCGGAGTGTGCACGGGAGCGAGCAACTTTACGATCCCGTGATGGTTTCCATCGGCCCCTACCACCACGGAAAGCTGGAGTTCCGGCAGGCGGAGGAGCTAAAGCTTCTCTGCTTGGACCGGCGCGCAGGCGGCGACGAAAGGAAGAAGGCCTTCTTTTACTCCAAGGTTCTTGACGAAGTTGTGGCGATCAGAGACAGTTACGCTGATGTCCAGATCGTGGAGAAATACGACGACAAATCACTAGCGTTGATGATGCTGCTGGACGCGAGCATGATCATAGATTTCATGCATAACTACATGGAAATGGAAGGGAGCAGTTTCTCTGCTTGGGAGAGATGCCTGGGCGCGAATTCAGGGCCGTTCATGCTCCGTGATATGGTGGTGATGGAGAACCAAATCCCGTATCAAGTTGTGAAGATGTTGGTGAGGTTACAGTATGGAAGAGGGGAAGTTGCACTGTTTGTTTCCGGATTTATGAGCAAAATATTAGGGATAGCGGAACTGAAGGATGCTGAAATCCCAGGAGAGAAGGAGGATCCTCCCATTCACTTGCTTGAAGCTTTCTGGAGACTTTTGGTGCGGAAACACCCAGAAACCAGTGATGAGAACAAATTCTCGATGATCGAAGTTATCCAAAATGGCAGTGATAGTTCGTATACGCCTCTTCGTTCGGTGATGGATCTCAAGGCCAAAGGCATTCTTGTTAGGCCGAACTCTACTCGTTCATTGAGAGACATCACGTTTAGGCCTAATGCATGTTTCAGCCAGCTTCACCTCCCTCTTCAGTTTGTTTCATCTGTAAGCCCTGTGGTCTGGTCCAATATGATCGCGTTTGAAGTATCGCCCGACAGTAGGAGTAGTCCCATTATGCTGTCATCTGCACACTTCATGAAATCGCTGATTCAGACCTCTGAAGATGTGAAGGAGCTGCAGGAGAACGGGGTGATCTTGAATCGGCTGGCCAATCTTGAGAAAGTGGTGGAAATGTACAAGGGAATTGACACGGTTGCGCTCCATGATCAGGATGTGTTCAAGGAATTGAAGAGGGAGATTGAAGAGCATTGCAAGAGTAAGGCTAAAACTTGGACTGCTGAACTGATTTATACCCGGTTTCGGAATCCTTGGACTGCTATCGCCTTGTTTGCTGCAGTGATTCTTCTCGGTCTCACTTTTGTGCAGACGTTTTTTCCTATTGAACGTTGAATGAGTTATCATCAAGAATTAAGCTTAAAGAGTATTGTTGCATGTGTTGTTTGTGAAAAGAAATGGAGCATCAACAAGTTGATGGTAATATGTGGGATTGGAGGAGGTGGAAGAATTCTTGCAGAGTTGCAATTTCTACCGATTCTTGAACGCCATAGTAATTTACAAATGACTGCTTCTCCATTCCGATTTCCGAATCAACAGTCAGTCAATACCACTATTTTGATTTTTAAGAAAAATCCAAGTTTGAAAATCTGGCCCCAAATTAATTAATGAGAAGGCGTGTTGTTCAGGTCTTCACTTGAAGAGTTCCATTATCTTATTTTCAATCAATGTTGTAAAAATCGTTAGGCGCTAGTCGGGCGGTCGAGGGGGCCTAGGGCCTAAGCGGTCTAGGCGGGGTCTAGTCGGTTTCTAGGCGGTTTATCTATTTTTATTTTTTATATATCTCAGGTAATATATAAAAAATCTTACCAATAAATTATATTTTTAAAATGCAAGTAAGATTTCAACACTTATATATATATATATATCTCAAGTAATATTCGTACAACAAGCATTCTCACATTTAAAAGCAAATTATAAACAAGAGTTTAAATATTCCTGCAACAAACAAATATCCTGACAATTCAAATCAATTCCAAAATAAGAGCAAAGAACGAAGTCTAAATATACCTCCAACAAACATTATCACATTTAAAAGCAAATCATAAACTAAAGTTTAAATGTTCCTGCAACAGACACGCCTAAGCGGTGGTGGCCGTGGGTGGAGGAGAATGTGAGCAGTCGTAAGTCGTGACTTGTGAATGTGAATTTTTATTTGAATTTAAGATTTGGGAATAATTTTAAAATTAGGTTTTACACTTTTACTTTTAATTTTATGTTTTTTTTTTTAAAAAATTAATTATTATTTTTTTAATATTAAGATTTTAAATTCAATTTGTAGTTAAAATTTATACCAACCGATTTTTTTTCGATTAATCACCGCCTAGCCCGATTAATCCGATCCACCTAGTCCGCCTAGCCCGATTAATCGCCGCCTAGGCACTGATTAGAAAAAAAAATCGATTTTTTCAACGATTTTACGTTTATCGGATCGGTGGACCTCCGACTACCGATTAATCGGCGCATAGGCGGTCCTAGGCGCCGATTTTTGCATCAATGTTTTCAATGTGATTTGAACTTCATTATGACTTATTTCGAGGGTTGAAAAGCCTTGTTATAGATAATAGAAGTCCCCACTCATATGGAAACAACAACCCGACGAGGAGCTGTACCGATACCTATCTGTATTCACTCGGGTTTGTGCTAGTCCGAGAAGATTCTGATTCTCAGCACCCGGTATACTACGTCAGCAAACCCGTGCTAGATGCAAAAACTAGGTACACCGTACTTGAGAAGTTAGCACTCGCATTGATTAATACGATAATTATTGAAAAAATCTGGCAAAGTCCAAATCAAATAATTAACAATAAATAAGATATATATTTTTTTTTATTTGTTAACAGATATTCTTATTCAATTCAAACCCCATACAAAAATTGTGTACTTATCATATTATTGTTCTGATAAGCCTCAATCCAAGCCTGCTATTATCTGTTTGCAGGAAAATTTGGGTTTGATGGTATTATACTCTAATCCCTAATGACCGTTGATAAAATAACTAATGGGAATGGTAAGTGAAGTTTTCTTTTCAAGAGATTGTGGAAATAATTTTAGATTATAAATGAATTAAATGGTGGATATTCAACATATGTTTAAGCGTGCAATACAATAGCTTTGCACGATTTGGAGCTGAGTGTAATAATATCGTCATATGAACAAATAATATTTATGTTTGGTTGTAAATAATTATACAAAATGATTCTAAGATATAGCATTACATTTGCAGTCTCAACTGCAAATTTGAACTGAGGGAAAATGTAAAATTCCCCTCATTATGAATATTGTAGGTCCAAGCTTTACTCTCATAAGTCATGACTGGAATGTGTCCGGCCCCTTCAATCAACTGATGTAATTAATTCTCTTGAATTTGTTGTGTTATCTCAGGCTGAACTTGTTTTTGTAGAATTGCTTAGTAGTTTGAATGAAACTATTAATCTACCACAAATATAATCTTGGCATTTTAAATCATCGACCACACACCCTTTTGGCAAATGAATCAAATCATTTAAGCAATACAATATATAACGATTAAATTGCTCCATTTCTTTTCACAGACAACACATGCAACAATACTCTTTTAACTTTCTTGATGATAACTCGTTCTAATACATTCACCGGTCAATAGTAAAAAATGTCTGCAGAAAAGTGAGGCCGAGAAGAATCACTGCAGCAAACAAGGCGATAGCAGTCCATGGAGTCCGAAATCGGGTATAAATCAGCTCAGCAACCCAAGTTTTAGCCCTGCTCCTGCAATGCTCCTCGATTTCGATCTTCACTTTCTTGAATACAGCCTGATCATGTAGCCCAAATGTGTCGATTCCTTTGAACACTTCCACCACTTTCTCAAGATTGGACAGCCGATTCAAGATCACCCCGTTCTCTTGCAGCTCCTTCACATCTTCAGGGGTCTGAATCAACGATTTCATGAAGTTTGCATACGACAACATGATGGGACTACTCGTGCTGCCTGGCGATACTTCAAATGCAATCATATTGGACCAGACCACATGGGTTAGAGATGAAACATACTGAACAGGGAGGTGAAGCTGGCTGAAGCATGGTCTAGGCCTAAACACGATGTCTCTCACTGATTGTGATGAGTTAGGCCTGATACGAATGCCTTTGGCCTTGAGATCCATCACTGAACGAGGAGGCATATAGAAACTATCACTGCCATTGCGGATCCCTTCCATCAACGAGAATCTGTTCTCATCATTGGGTTTCCGCACCAACAGTCTCCAGATAGCTTCAAGCAAGTGAATGGGAGGATCCTCATTTTCTCCTGGGATTCCTGCGTGCTTCAATTCCGTTATCCCTGTTTTTTTGCTCACAAATCTGGAAACAAACAATTCAGCTTCTACTCTTCCATACTGTAAACTCACCAACAACTTCACAACTCCATATGGGATTTGGTTCTCCATCACCAACATATCACGGAACATGAACGGCCCTGAATTCGCGCCCAGGCATCTCTCCCAAACACTGAAACTGCTCCCTTTCCTTTCCATGTAGTTATGCATGAAATCTATGATCATGCTCCCGTCCAGCAACATCATCAACGCCAGTGATTTATCATCGTATTTCTCGACGATCTCGACCTCAGCATAACTGTCTCTGATCGCCTCGACTTCGTCCAGAACCTTGGAGTAAAAGAAGGCCTTCCTCTTCTCGTCGCCGCCGGCGCCCCGGTCCAAGCAGAGGTGCTTGAGCTCCTCTCCCCGCCGGAGCTCCGGCTTTCCGTGGTGGTAGGGGCCGATGGAAACCATCACGGGATCGTAAAGTTTATCGCTCTCCTGAACCCTCTGCCGTATTTGAGGCGGCACTTTTTGGATTTGGCGGCGGCGACGACATGACTCGGAGTCGAGGTTCTTGGGTTGGGGTTGGAGGAGTCGTGAAAATTCATGGAGAGCTGAGATGTCTACAGATACTTGAGATTCATCACCGTTGTGGAAATGTTTCTCCATTTTCAAATCTGAACGATTATATTTATAAATCAATGCCACAATTTCTTATAGAATTTAAAAGATTTTTAACATTTAAGAAAAGTCGGAGTTTGAAAATCTGACCCCAAATGTGAAGGCGTTTTGGGATCAGGTCTTCACATCAAGAATTCTAAAATCGCAATTCCTTGTTCTATTTTTCCTCTGCATATGAATGGCATTAATACAATTCGTGTTTAATTACAATTGGGGGCTTTGGCATTAAATTCTTTCACAAATACGAAACAAAAATACTTATATATAGACCACAGTGGGACACATCTATAAAAGTACAACTAGCAGAATTTGTTAATTTGAAGTAAATAGAACTCACATTCATACTAGTACTAGATGATTATACCATGATCCAAAACGTAACGCATGCTTATCAGAAGTATTAACACCTCCTAATCCCATTTGAAATCATGCTCGTTTTACTATTCTTGATTAGTTCACTGTTGAATGAACTGCTCAGTTTGGAAGGTGAATCTTGGCAGGAATATGAATCCGGCAGCCTCCAACGTTGCTTCGGAGTGCTCGACAATCTTGCCTTCGTCTTCGCCTTAGCGGATTTTGTTGTAGCCATATATGCTGGGAAAATCTGTGCTTGGTGTAAAAACTCATCATCATCATCATCTATTGCTGAAGAGGTACCTAAGAAGTCCCCACTCATGACGAAACAACATTCCGATACGGAGCTGTACCGATACCTATCTGTATCTGATCAAATACTAGGGTTTGTGCTAGTCCGAGAAGATTATGGTTCTCAGCACCCCTTTTACTACGTTAGCAAAGCCGTGTTGGATGCAAAAACTAGGTATACCGCCCTTGAGAAGTTAGCACTCGCATTGATTAATATCATAATTATATTTAAATTTAAAACATCACATTAATATAAATGGCAAATCCGAATCTATAACTAAATAATTGTAGAAAATAAATAAGATATTTTTTATATATTTATTAACGAATATCTATATCTATATATATATTAAAACGAAACCGTAGTTATATATGGTAATATTTTAGTTACATTAATTAGTCTTTAATGAACCATTTAGTTTATTAACTATGAAGTGAATAATTCTATATGTAGATAATATATTATAATTTGATTGATTAATTAGATAAATTCCATATAAGGTAAATATTTCAATTAATGAATAATCTATTTAATATTTTATTAATAAATTCATAAACTTTATTAAAAATATATTATTTAAAAAATTAATCTAATCACTCAAAATATCAATTAGAGAAAAAAAATTATGTAATTTTATGATAATGAATTCATTTGTGCATAAATGGAAATAAGAGAAAGAGAAGTTTCGAGTGCAAGTGCCCAAGTATTATATACTAAAATAAATCTGATTCGACTATATTTGTCGCGCCCTAAACCGGGCCTATGCGACAAACCCACGTGCGGACAATGTACGCTAAGGGTTTTAAACAATTTAATATGTTATGACAATAATGAAGTTGAAATAGCTTAGAAATTATTCGAATTCAACATGTTCAATACGTATCCGATCTCACGCCAGTCGTTTGTGCAAACATGATCGCCTTTGAAGTGTTGCCGAATGGCATTACTAACCGGGTTGTGTTGTCGTATGCAATCTTCATGAAGTCGCTGATTCAGAGCCCCGAAGATGTGAAGGAGCTGCAAGAGAGAGGGATCATACTGAATAGGCTCGTCAATCCTGAGAAAGTAGTGGAAGCATGGTTGTAAAACTCGGCCTAGGCGCCCGCTTAGGCGCCGTCTAGGCGCTAGGCGGCCCTAGGCCGAAGCGAAAACCACTTATTCGGCAGCTCTAGTCGGCAGTTCGAGTACTCGGCGTGTACACGCCGTCTAGGCGGTGTAGTCGGTCTAGGCGCTCCGAGTTAGCGGATTAGGCGCTCCGGTTAGACAGAAGGCTGGATGTATATTTAAATAACAAAAAAAGTTGGAGAAGGGGGAAAATTAGGTTTTGAGGGCCAGAATTACAGCAAATGAGAAACGCCTGCCTCTGCAGCTCCTCCACACCCCACGCCACCACAGTGTCACGCCCACACCATACCCTACTCTTGCCACGTCCGTACCTAGCTCCACCGTTATAGGCACCGTCGCTGCATCATATCTCACCGCGTTGTTCCACTACTGTTGTTGAACCGTCGCAGCGTCCCACATCTTATCTTCCCTGCGCCGTTTGTGGATTTTGTGTGTTTCTTCCCCAATTTTACAGATCTGTTGAGAAAAGTTTAGTCAATTATCGTTGTTGAAGCAGACCCCTAATATTTGGTATTTTACGTTTGTTTTTTTATCTATTTAACTTTTCCATTTGTTCGATTCTGTATAAAATTGAATGAATTTAGGAATGATGCTAAGTGTAATTAATATTAATCATGAATATTATTAAATTTTATGTCTTTTTATTTTAATATTATTCACTTGTTTTGGAATAATTAGAATTTTGAAATATTAGAAGATTTGTTTTGATACTATTTTGTAATTGATTTTTGAGATATTTAAACTTTAGAATGATTTTATTGTAATATTATTTACCACTAAAATGTAAAAAAAAAAAAAAAATAGATTACCGCCTAGGTTCCGCCTGGAAACCGCCTAGGTTCCGCCTGGAAACCGCCTAGGTTCCGCCTGGAAACCGCCTAGGCCCCGTCTAGACCGCCTAGGCGCTAGGCCCTGTGTGGCCGCCCGACTAGCACCTAGCGATTTTTACAACCTTGAGTGGAAGTGTTCAAAGAAATCGACACTTTCGGGCTTCTCGATCAGGATATCTTCAAGGAAGTGAAGAGGGAGATTGAGGAGCATTGCAACAGCAGGGCTAAAACTTGGATTGCTGAGCTGATTTACACCCGATTTCGGACTCGTGGACTGCTATGGCCTTGTTTGCTGCTGGGATTCTTCTCTGCCTCACTTTTCTGCAGACGTTTTTCGCTATCCTCGCTGAAAATTTGCATTTTTTTGAGTCTAAACTCCAAATGTATCATTTATTACAAAGTAGTTCGATTCCATTAATACAAATATAAAACACATTTCAAACTAGTTAATGGCAATTCATTTCAGGGCGGATAGTGAAAAAAGTCTGCAGAAAACTGAGGCAGAGAAGAAGCACTGCAGCAAGCAAGGCAATAGCAGTCCACGGAGTCTGAAACCGGGTATAAATCAGCTCAGCAATCCAAGTTTTAGCCCTACTGTTGCAATGCTCCTCGATGCTCCTCTTCACGTGCTTGAAGACATCGTGATCATGGAGCCCAAACATGTCGATTTCTTTGTACAGTTCCACCACTTTCTCAAGATTCGTAAGCCTATTCAACATCACTCCTCTCTCCTGCATCTCCTTCACATCCTCGGGGCTCTGAATCAACAATTTCATGAAGACTGCATACGACATGTAAACAAGACTAGTGCAGCCGTTTGGCAGTACTTCGAATGCGATCATGTTTGCAAAAACCACCAAAGTGAGTTCGGAAACGTACTGAACAGGGAGATGAAGGTGGCCGAAGCACATTTTTGGCCTAAACGTTATGTTCCTGAGAAACAGCGTAGAATTAGGCCTAACACGAATGCCTTTGGCCTTGAGATCCATCACTGAACGAGGCGTGTAGGATACATCGATATCATTATTCATTTCTTCTGTCATCAAGAATCCAGACATCACCGTGTGATTGTGTTTCTTCACCATAACTCTCCAGAAAAGCTCGAGCAAGTGAAGGGGAGGATCCTCGTTTTCTTGAAGAATCTCGACATCCTTCACTTCCATCCTCGCGTTTATACCCACAAACCTCGCCACAAACAATGCAGCTTCATCTCTACTTCCATACTGCAAACTGAGCAACAGTTGCAGAACTCCAAACGGGATTTGATTCTCCATCACGATTATATCCCGATGCATCAACGGCAATGACCCATTGCCAAGGCAACTCTGCCAAGCCAAGAAACTGCCCTCCTTCATGCCGAGGAAGTTGTGCATGAAATCTATGATCATGCTCGCATCCAAAAGCATCATCAACGCTAGTGATTTATCATTGTATTTCTCGACGAGTGTAACCTCACCGTAACTATCTCTGATCATCTCAATGTCTTCGAGAATCTTGGAGTATAGGAAGGCCTTTTTCTTCTCGTCGCCGCCGGCGAGCCAGTCCAAGCAGAGGTGCTTGAACTCCTCCGCCCGCCGCAGCTCCGGCTTGCCGTGGTGGTAGGGCCCGAGGGAGACCATCATGGGATCGTACACTTGCTCGTTCGACCGCATCCTCCGGCGTATCTGCGGCGGCACTTTATGGATTTGGCGGCGCGAGTAGAGTTTTCTGGGTTGGGATTGGAGGAGGTGGGAGAATTCCTGCAGAGTTGCCAAGTCTACAGATTCTTGAACGCCGTAGTAATTTGCAAACGACTGCTTCTCCATCTCCGAATCAGAGTCAGTCAATCCCACAATTTTGATTTTCTTTTTATTTCAATTTAGGTGGTTGGGGTCAGCAAAGGTTACGTGAATATTATATGCGGATTGCTGAAGTTTGAAAACCTGACCCAGATTCCACACAAATGTCACAACCCAGAGGAGAGAGAGAAGACAAACGAATAAAGAAAATTTGAATGCAAATAGTCAAATACATGATAATTACATTATATTTCGTATGTGTGTGCCCCATCCCCCAATTATAATTAAACACGTGTTGTATTATTGCCATTCAAATGCAGAGGAAAAATAGAACAAGGAATTGCGATTTTAGAATTCTTGATGTGAAGACCTGATCCAGAAACGCCTTCACATTTGGGGGCAGATTTTCAAACTCCGACTTTTCTTAAATGAGAAAAATATTTCAAATACTATAAAAAATTGTGGCATTGATTTTAGAGTCGTTCAGATTTGAGAATGGAGAAACATTTCGACAACGGTGATGAATCTCAAGTATCTGTAAACATCTCAGCTCTCCAAGAATTTTCACGCCTCCTCCAATCCCAACACAAGGAGCTCTACTCGGAGTCATGCGGGCGCCGCCAAATCCAAAAAGTGCCGCCTCAAATACGGCAGAGGATTCAGGAGCCCGATAAACTTTACGATCCCGTGATGGTTTCCATCGGCCCCTACCACCACGGAAAGCCGGAGCTCCGGCGGGGAGAGGAGCTCAAGCACCTCTGCTTGGATCAGGGCGCCGGCGGCGACGAGAAGAAGAAGGCCTTCATTTACTCCAAGGTTCTGGACGAAGTCGAGGCGATCAGAGACAGTTATGCTGAGGTCGAGATTGTCGAGAAATACGATGATAAATCACTGGCGTTGATGATGTTGCTGGACGGGAGCATGATCATAGATTTCATGCATAACTACATGGAAAGGAAAGGGAGCAGTTTCTGTGTTTGGGAGAGATGCCTGGGCGCGAATTCAGGGCCGTTCATGTTAGGTGGAGGTCCCTCTCAAGTGGGACCCACCTGCAATTTTTGT
>JAPKLW010003435.1:0-41913 GCA_026898455.1 Plectranthus barbatus
TTCATGTTATGGCTCATTTCTTGTCTGCATGTTGATTGGTGGTCTGCCTCTTCATGTTATGGCTCATTTGTTGTCTGCTTGTTGATTGGTGCTCATCTTCTTCGGCCATGACTGGTTTAATGTGTTTCTATTGCTGGTTAAATGTGTTTCTATTGCTGGTTGAGCATGATGAATCATTGGTTCTGCTGTGGGTTGAAGGGCTATTCCTGAAATGATTATAACCTGCACACACATCTCATACACATTCATGAAACATTTTTTGTTTGAAATGTGTTCTCCATGTTTGAAGTGGTTTCATTAAACTTCATAAGTTGAATGTGCATGATTACATGTCAATATGCTTTACAAAAGACTACATGTGCACTACAAAAGACTACATGTGCTTTACAAAAGAGTCAACTGCACTAATCCTATCTATCCTTACAGTAAAGAAAAAGCTAAACCCAATTGAGTCATGACACATTCCATATCATTTCCTTCATG
The DNA here is from genome assembly GCA_026898455.1 of Plectranthus barbatus. Taxonomy (NCBI): domain Eukaryota; kingdom Viridiplantae; phylum Streptophyta; class Magnoliopsida; order Lamiales; family Lamiaceae; genus Plectranthus; species Plectranthus barbatus. Next base: position 484 of record JAPKLW010003435.1, read on the forward strand.
TCCAGTCTCAGTCATATAGTGTAGGCACTCTTTCACTAGGTCAATTGGTACCTCTAGATTCCTGGGCAAAGCATTTTGCATCAATAAAGCATCCTTCTTCATGTGTGGCAGCCTATAGCTATTACAGCCCTTAACTTTCATAATCTCTATGAAACATGTTTGTAGGGATAGAAACACCTTATTGAGAGTTGCTGCTTGTAGGCTGTTATAACTTGTTAACACTGCATTCACTAGCTCTCTTGTATCTTGACAAGCTTGATGCTGCTGTAAGCTTTGAATAGCTCTGAAAAAACCCAAGTCATTCACATTTAGGTCAGGTGAATTTGGTGGTTGTTGCACCAATTGTATGTCAAATCCATCTGAAGTTGCTGCATTTTGAAACTCTGCATTGTCATTAGTGATATGGGGCCGAGCATTATCTTGTTGAATGACAATTGTTTTGCTTAAACAAGTCGGCCACTTCTCTTTGATTGCTGGAATAACCTGTAAAAACACATTAAATTGATTATGTTCATTGCTGATTTTATGCATACATACATGTATAAGCTGCAGCAACTTACATTGTTGATTAGGCATGCCTTTATGACTTCCTTAGTGATGCTTTGAATGGGTTTGAGCTCTAGAGTTCCTGCATCCCTGTTTTTGCTGCTTCTTTTGGCTGCCACCTCTTCTATGAATGGCCACATCCCTATTTTTCCATCAAATAGGACCATGCCCTCATCTGAAAATACTGGCCTACTCACAGCACACATGAACATCACCTTAGGAATAAATTTTTTACTTTTGCATGTCCTATGGGGCTCAGTTTCTGTTTGTGTGAGGTAGTACCTATGTGTGTTTTTGGTTAAATAAAACCACTTCTCATCTATGTGCACAATATTCTCCATTGGCTTAAACTTAAACATCTTTGACACATGATCATAACATATGGCTTGTAAACTGCACTTCAATCTTAAGAGTTTGTTTGGAGCTGTCAAACATGGCTTTATTGCATTGGTGTGTGCTTTGATCAGGTTATTTTTAGCCCATCTACCCACAGTGGACTTAGGAATACTTATGCTCTCAGCTAGTGCCCTAATTGTTCCTCTTTTCTGAAAATTGACTGCAGCTATTTGCTCATTATTTACCTCATGTTTGAGCTTTCTTATTCTAGCAATCATTTTCCCTTTAAAATGTAAACCTTCACCTCTTGTTTGTGCTTCTCTTGCAGATTTCCAGATTCTTGAGATGGTACTCCTTGAAACATTGAAGGCTGCAGCAGCTTGATTGATCACCCCTTTGGCTGGCTTGCTGTCCTTCAATCTCTCCAGCAGAAATGCAACAATTTCAGCTCTCCTCTCTTCTGATATGTCTGGGTTCTTACCCATTTTTCAATCTGTTTTTGTGTTTTTGGCTGTGTAGAAGCTGTGTGTTTATTGTGATCATTTGGTTTCCAGAATGTAAATGTGGTTTTTGTATTTATAGACCTAGATTAGAGGGAAATTTTGATGTAATCTGAAAATTTTGGCTCCAAATTTGATTTGGAAGCCTTAATCTCTCATAACTTGGCTGATTTGACATGCCCTTACTTTTTAAATTTGTATTGTCATTAGCAATTAAATTTCAGTTTTTTATTCCTTAATTAAGTGGTTAGTGGGTTGATTAGAATTCTCCTTGGTTATAGTGCCATTTCCCTCCGTGCCTAATATAATGGGACGGAGGGAGTATCATTTATGATAAAATTGAACTTGCCCGTAAGCTTAGAGGAGATCAAAAGAGTAGCCACGTACATTTTATTGATTAAATGATTAGGGCTGCAAATGAACCTAACTGTTCGTGAGCTATCGAATCTCGACTCGATAAAAGCTCGTTCGATCTCGGTTAGGGAAGCTCGTTTATTAAATGAACCAACCTTGAACATCATAGTATTCGACTCGTGAGCAAGCTCGTTAGCTAAAACTAGTAAGAAATATTAAATTATTAATTTTATATTATTAATATTTTAATAATTTGAGTGTAACAATAATGATATATATTTCTAATAATGACAAAAACTTTAATTTGGGCATGGATATAATATTAATTTTCGAATAAATAACTTTTTCTTTCAAAATAATACTGAATATTTTAAATATATTCTAAATTTAGAAAGTTCGCTTAGGCTCGATAAAGTTCGTGAACTTCAAAGTATTTGATAAAAAAACTCGAAGCTCGACTCTATACTAAACGAGTCAAACTTGAGCACGGCACTACTCGGCTCGACTCGGTTCGATTACACTCCTATATATAATCAAATATGGAATGGTAAAAAAAAAAAAAAAATTCCTACCATATTTATGGAAAAAAAACGTGTCATTTATGATTTATACATGCATAATTTGTAAAATGTGCACGACAATAATGAAGTATTTTTGGTTCGTGTCGTGAACCATGTAACAATAAATTATTGAATTTCCTTATCTAATATAATTTGTTTCGTTTATCATTACGTACAATTATTTGTAGATTAGTAGATACATCATAATCTCTTTCTTAACCGCCAAATTAATGTAGGCATGAGCAAATGCACAATTGAGATAAATTAACTTTTTTTTTTTGGCTAAATTGCAAATATGGCTTGAGTTTTATGAGTCATCAAGGCTTAATTACTAAACTAGGGGTTGTGAGTTGTGAATAAATTATCCAAATCTTCATTGCTACTCTAAACGAATTTATAGATTATAACATTGGAATATATGAGTAGTCCCGTAAAAAAAAAAAAAAAAAAAAAAATTCCCGTAAAAAATGAGAAAATTACTTAATTATGCTTACCATGTTAACTTTTATCCCATTTTCTTTATGCATTTTTTGTTCGACTTGATAGGCTAATATCTGTATCTTCTTTTTCTTTTGGGAAAATAGTACATTGCAAGTCTTAATTAATTACTACCCCTAAAACTATGTACAATACAAGGCTCAGCGCCTAATCCTCCGTCGTCATCGGGGGCCGTCGCCGGTGGCAGCCAGCCCCCCACTAATATCAAGATCCGGCCCTGCCCTAATATCATCGTAGTTGTTTCGGTTTTCTTTCTAGACGAGTAGTCGTAGATTTTGTACAAGTCTCAATTAAAAATTCGATTTTTTAATTCCAAAAAGGGATTATATTTTCTTTTCAAAAATGGGGAGCTTATTTTAAAAGCAGTCTTAAATTCTATATGTGTCCAAAAGTTACATATTGGATACGATTTTATCGCTTCTATACAATTTTTTTCATCAGTTTTTTTAATACTCGAAGATTCTAATTTATAATTAACTTTTGAAAATTTATAATTCATTATTAGAATATGGGATATGAAAGATTTCTTTTTAATTTTAACTTGTTCCAATAGAATATAACTAGATAAATTTAAAGCTTAGTAGATGTAGCAAATTGAATCACAAAAACTAGTAACAAAAAAGCAGACAATAAACTTTGCGTGTTGCAAATTAAAAAAAATTGAAAATATTTGAGGAGCGCACGGGATTTCTACCATTAATTAAAAGTTAAAACTAACAATTTTACAAAATAGATATATTCCATCATGAGAAACAAATAACATAAAAATAAATATTTTTTTAAAAAAAATATAACATAAAATTCATTTTTTTTTCCTTACTTTCAACGTTTAAAAAGGGTGGAATATTCAAAGTGAACTTTTCTATCAACAGGAAAGCAAGAATTCCATCATAATTGAAAAGTTAAACCCTCTTATTATTAGTTTTTATATTCCCACAAATAGCATCATCCTTTAAATCTTAGCCATTTGTATTGGGGTGGTTGGTCACATGCTTCCACCACTCTGCCAAAAAAAAAATTTTAATTACTTCGCATAAATAAATATATACATATCTCCTCTCCTCCTATGGCCTAACTAAAAACCATGAAACTTTTAGTTTGCAAAAATCAAGGTCTCACGTTGATCAAAACCAGACATGTTTGTGATCCTACTTTCAGCAGTTTCCTCTGTCGGAATTCCAAAACTCTCTTACAAAACCCTAATCACATCTTCATCTCCAAAGATAAACTAGGGTTCCAACCTCTAAGGAGCTATACAAGATGGCATAAGTTTGGCAACGATAAAAGGTATGTAAAACTCTGTTGTAGCTTAGCAAGTAGAAACAAATAAATCTTGGCACACGTACGTATGGGCGCGATGTTTGCTCATAAGCCCGGGATGGAGAAAGGAAGCTAGATCGAACCAAATCACATAACAATGAACTACTAGGCTCGTCGTTTTAATATATATTTTAGTTTGAGGGATTGTTGGTTTCAGAAAATTGATCGTATGTAGCGTGGATCCAGGAGCTTCACCGTCCGGGCCACCTCCAAATATCTTGTAAGCTTAAATTCTTTCAATTTTTTTTTTATTTTTTAGATCAGATTATTTTTTTTATTTAATTTGTTTTGTTGCAGAAGCTGGGTTGTGGCTGTAGCTATAGCGATAGTGATACCTTTCATCAGCCAGAAATGGGGACCATTAATCAAGGGTAATTGATTATGTCATGAAATTCTGTATTTTATACCTTATTATTTCTTAATATTATACATTAGTGTAAAATAAATGAGAAATATTGATTATATTATACATAGGAAAAAAATTAATATTTTGAGTTTTAACATGCTATTATGTATGTATAGGCAAGGTTGAATCGGCTCTGCAGACGGCGGAAGACGTGGCGGAGGCGGTGGAGAAAGTGGCGGAAGGGGTGGAGAAGGTGGCGGAGGATATTGCAGAGAATCTTCCAGAAGGTGGAAAATTGAGGGAGGCTGTTGATTTTGTTGAAAAAATTGCTGAAAGAGCAGCCAAGGATGCTGGAGCAGTCGATGACTTTATTGATAAGGTTATATATATTTTATTTATTTATTATATTCATAATTCGTGTTACTATTTCATTCGATTAAATTAGTCAATGCTTAAAAATCCGTGTTAGTTAGTAGTTACTCATTAACTTAATTAAATATTATTAAAAGTCATAGGGCTATTATCTCAGGAAAAATTGGTTGGGTTTTGATTTTTCAAGGAAAGCGACAGTGTATTTGTTCCCAAAAAAAAAAAAAAATCAGACATTGATATTATACTACATTAATTGCAGTATTATTACTAGGAATTTGATATAAGAAATATTAAAACATATTTTTTGCAATTACGTTTTTAATTGTCAAGTGTTTATCTTAGCTAATCTAATGAAATAAACTCTTCCATATCAAAAAAAAAAAAAAAAAAAAACCTATCCAATTGTGTTTCGTGTGCAGTGTGGAAGCGATTTAATATAAATCATGATATGAAATTTATTTTCAAATGGCATTTTTTCAATTTTAGTATAACTATTTCATTTGACAATTTTATGTCTAAACTATAAAAAATTATTAAAATCTAGGACAATTTTTTTTTTCGGTATTGAAAATATGACGGAGCAAGCCGGAAATCCAAATCATTTGATTTACAACATGTCATTTCTTTAGTATGACATGGGTTTCCAGCATGCCTCATCAGTTTCTGATGCCGAAAATTTTTCTTTGTCTTAGATTTGAATAATTTTTTATAGTTCAAACATAAAATTAAGAAATTGAATAGTTAGTACTAGAATTAAAAAAAGTTCAATAGTTTAGACCAAAATTGATGTTTTGAATTTTTATCTTTGTAGCTAGCTAGAAAGTGTTTTGAAGTAATATGATCAATATATACTATTTGAAAATTAAAATATTTAAATTTCATATTCACTCCGTTTTTCCAATTATTCTCTTAAAAATGAATTTATTATATTTAATTATGACTACATAGGATTCGACTCTATTCTCTCCCCTAATTAAGAAAGAGTGGTACCATTAATTAAGTTTATATAATTAAGTAATAGTGATTTATTATTCTTATAGTTTTGTTGATATATATAATAAAATGCATAATCTTTTGATTGGTGATTAATTAGTTGTAAGTTGTATAAATATGAATATAATGCAGGTTCAAGAAGAGGAGGAAAAGGTAGAATCCATTGTTGAATCTCTCAAGGGTGAATCCGAGAAGCCTTTGCACGACATAGAAGAGCAAAAACCAAATGATGGAAATTGATTGCGAATGGTTGAATAATATTTTATATCCCACATTCAAATTATTTAGTGTCATGTCATGTATATCTATTGTGCTATCTATATCTTGTATTTAACTTATAAAATCAAGAAATTAATTCATAATGAACTTTTCATGTGTAAAGATTTTCTAACCGAGGCGATGATGTCCTTTAATAATAGTTACTAAATTTTTAACTTATAAAATAAAAAAATTAATCCATTATGAACTTTTCATGTGTAAAGATTTGAGTCAAAACCTTACCACATTCACTATATAAAAATCCTAAATAGTCACTATTATATATTCATTCAAAAAATAGTCAATTTTACTAAATTACCGTCAATTTTAAAATTTTCACTCCAGTAAGTAAAATGAAATTACAAACCGTTTTTCTTAATTTATTTTTTTCATTAACTAACACTTAATTGTAAATTGCCTATTCTAAATCACAAATAAAAAAATAAAATAAAATAACAAACATATTACAAAATATTTTACTATTTTTTCCATTTTTTTTTATTTGAGTCGCAAATAAAAAAAAATTGCAAAAGGTGCAAATTGAAATCGCAAATTGTCTCATACTCCTGCATAATTTTTTTTTATTAGTTTGTTGATTACAGTAAAATTTGTGCTTAAAATCTAATTAATTTCTTTTAAAATTAATAGCAAAATTACTCTATGACAATTAAGAAAAATATATTTAGTTTCTTCATTCAAATTGCAAACACCATTATTTAAATTTTTTTATTTTTTCTTTAAAAATACATGATTAAAATTTAATTTATAATTTGGTAAATAGTATATTTTTTAGTACAAATTTGAGTAATAATAAATAATTTTTTTAATAATGATTGGTCAAATTAATAAATCTGCAATAAATAGATTAATAGTAAGGGTAATTGTGGAAGTTTACATAAATTTGGACATTTCTTGCATATGTACATAATAATTATGGAGGAAATATAATTATGGCTACTTAAAGTTTTTTATAAGGGAAGTGGCTATTTTTATATATTTACACTAAAGATTTTTCTAACCGGGACGATGTTGTCCTTTAATAATAGTTACTAAATTGAAATTAGCGTAATGCACGAATCAGATACATTATATCTTATTTTCAATATTAAGACAAGGTTAATAAAATAATCTTTTTAGTATTTTTTTTTAAAATAAGTTTTAATTTTTATTCATTAATATTATATATTATTATATTACTCTCTCCGTCCCACTTAAATTGTCCACCATTCCTTTTTTGTCCATCCTATTTAATTGTCCACTTACCTAAAATAGAAAGTTAATACACACGCACGAATAAAATACTAATTTTCTCTATCTCTACTCGTATTGGTTATCGTGTCCGGTCAAAGTAGACTATGTAAACGGGACGGACGGAGGAAGTATAATATAAGTTATTTTTGATATTTTACATCCAACCATATCTATCACTACAAAAAACTCGATATTAACGACGGAATTTGCGATGGGAGTTAATTCCATCGATATTACCGACAGATTAACGACGGAATGCCGACAAAATTTTTATAAGAAATTTGCCTACAAATTTTACGATGGATATGACGACGAATTTAAAAAAAATTGATTTGGAGACAGTCTAACGACGGATCATGTGTCGCTATCACTTTTTCGACAGATTATTTCTGTAGTTATGTAAATTCTTATTTCTTCCTACGAAATTTCTGTCGTTATTGTAAAAATACACCCGATGGATTTATTCGGTCGCTTTACGTTAATATTTCCCGACAGAAACCAGTCATCGTTTAGGGGTTTTAATTATTTTGATTTATACCTCCTTATTTCATTGCCCTAGTTTTACACTCTCTCAGCCGCATATCATCTCCGCCGAACCTCCTCTGCTCTTTCATCTCTGCCGCATCTTCTCTGCGCTTTCATCTCTGCCGCTCTCCTTTGCACTTCCATCTCGGCCGATAGGTCGTTGCTTCCATCTCCATCGATTGGTATTAGCTTATGATAAGTTCATTATTTCACTCGCTTATCCATATTATTTTCTATTATTTTATGTAGTTTTCTTAAGTTTATATATATATATATATATATATATATATATTTCATGCATGAGTCTATTTTATGTGGTGTTACGCTTGTCATGGTGCGTTTTTGCAGGATTACGGCTTAAATTCACTGGAAAACCGTTCCAAAAGCAGTGATGTGCAAGAGTAGCAGTGAAGAGTTTCTCCACACAAGGAATTCGTGTTATTGGCGCATGGAAAATGATAGAGCTTCGAATTAGCTTTACAATGCAACTGGAATCGGGTCAATTTGAGTTCGAGAGTGAAAGTTATGGTCAAAACCATGAGACCGCACAGACGGGACAGAGCTCGACTTCGACCGACGGAGAGTCAACCTCGACCGAGGGGCAGAGCTCGACTTTGACCGATGTTCACCCACATCGGTCGAAGTACGACCTATTTGGCGAGATTTTTTATCAAATTCGAATCTAATCATATCTCCAGCCCTAAATTTGATAGGATACACATCCACAACTATAAATAGGCCTCATTTTCGAGTTTTATATACCATATATCATCCTAGATCATACTTTACAACTGTTGAAGCTTTCATCATCTTTATTTTCCAGCACGAACCTTTACTTTCTTGTAAGTTATTTTCATGCACTTTTATAATATGTTTTGTTTTGGTTTTCTATCTGCGATGAGTGGCTAGAAACCCTAGTGGGTTCTAGGCCAACGAATATCAATCTGTGATGCATATTTAATTGATTAACAATAAATTTCTTGGTTTTGAATTCATGTTTGAATTATTATGATTTAGAATTAATCAGATCGAAAGATAGAATTAATTCTAGGTTTATAGTTGTTAATTGAAGGACTGAAAGGAGAAAATTAATAACAGGAAAAGAAATTTTAATACAATTAGAATATCTGTCCTAGGGGAAGATAGTAATTGTAGGGTTCAATCTGGTAAGCAGTATTCTTCTTGGCCAATTATACTAACTCCCTATAATCTTCCACCATGGATGTGTATGAAGGAACAATACATGTTTCTTACAATACTAGTGTTCGGGCCTCGAAATCCAAAAGAGAAATTAGATGTGTTTTTGCAGCCACTTATATCAGAGTTGAGAAATTTGTGGGAAAATGGTGTACCTACTTATGATGTGTCACAAAAGCAAAATTTTCAAATGCATGTATCTTTGCTATGGACAATTAGTGATTTTCCCGTGTATTTTATGTTGTCGGGATGGAGCACAGCTGGGAGGTTAGCTTGTCCATATTGTATGACAGACTCAGGTGTATTTACACTACAGTACAGTGGTAAGCAATCATGGTTTGCCAATCATCGAAAGTTCTTACCTCTAAATCATCCATGTCGAAAGAACAAAAAGGCATTTACCAAAAATAAGGTAATTTTTTTGGATCCTCCACAAATGAGAAGCGGCACTGATATATTGAATAAAATTGAGATGTTGGGTCTTAAAAAGGTAACTGAGTTGGGTAGATATGAAAGAAATTCCAGAATCTCAAAAGAAGGTTTTGGATGGAAGAGAAGTATCTTTTGGGATCTCCCATACTGGAGTTCTTTGTTGATTCGGCATAATCTTGATGTGATGCATATAGAAAAGAATGTGTTTGATAATGTATTCAACACAATAATGAATATTCCAGGCAGGACAAAAGATACCCCAAAGTCTAGAGAAGAGTTGAATTTATATTGCTCTCGACCAGAATTAAAACTTGATCAAGCAACGGGAAAATACCCAAAAACTTGTTATAGCTTGACAAGCCTGAGAAAAAGATTTTATGTGATTGGTTCAGAGAACTCAAGTTTCCCGATGGTTATGTATCTAATATGAGTAGATGCGTTGATATGCAGAAGTTGAAGGTGTTAGGCGTGAAAAGTCATAATTGTCATGTACTAATACAGCGAATTCTGCCAATTGCATTCCGTGAACTCCTCCCACTAAATGTTTGGAAAGCAATAACTAAATTGAGTCTATTCTTCAGGGATTTAACTTCTAGAACCAATAAAACTGAAGACATGTGTCGTTTGCACGAAAACATCCCTGTTATTTTATGTAAGCTTGAGCGCATCTTTCCTCCAAGTTTCTTCGATTCGATGGAGCATCTACCTGTCCAGTTGGCATATGAAGCTAGGATTGCTGGACCAGTACAATATGGATGGATGTACCCATTTGAGAGGTATAAAATTATATTAAAGTTAAAACTTCTTATAATTTTCATATGAATAATTTTAAATGACTTATAAATTAGGTACTTGCGAAAGCTAAAGAATAATGTACGAAATAAAGCTCAAGTAGAGGGATCAATATGCAATGCATATTTGGTGAAAGAAGCTTCATCATTTTGCTCCTATTTTGAAGATCATGTATATATAAGGCACAAAAGGGTGCCTCGAAACTATGATGGTCGGGATTGCGTTAGAAATACCATAAAACCTCAAAATCATTGGCGGCGAGCTTCTCCATGAGAGCCTGAGTCATGTCATACTCATACACAACTTGATTCTTCATACCCTAAAAATAAACAAGTCCATAAAAATGTGGAGCTAAGGGTATTTTCAGAAGTTTTTAGAAGGGTGAATTCGTAATAATACTCTTTTTAAATGTTAGTTTGCCGCTCTATTGAAATTTCGTTGTTAATATAACGACATGAGCAACGGAAATAAACCATAAGAAGGGCGTATTCGTAATAATAATCTTTTTAAATTTTAGTTTGCCCCCTATCAAAATTTATTGTTAATATAACGACGTGAGCAACGAAAATAAACCATACCTTAATTTCATTCACATTCTAAATTTTCTTTTATTCATCTTCAGATAACATTCTCTTTCTAGACTGCATTTCTGTTAGTAATCTTCTGGTTTGCCTTTCTCTCAACAATTCTATTGGAATTCTGCATGTTTGACGTCATATATTTTCAATTTTCCTTATTTGGGTCGATAAAGCTTTTGTACGTTGGTTCGTCATTTTTTTTTATTTTGAGTATAAAATGTTTGAATGTATGCAAGAACGATATACACTTCCAGATTTTGATTTATAGAACTAACCACGCACTAAAGAAATGATTGCCTTATAGTGGTATTTTAGCGTAGTTATATTCTCGATCAATCTTGATAATTGTTTTTTTGAACCAATATCCCTCGATCAATCTTGATAATTGTTTTCTTGAACCAACATCGCTCTTCATTTTCTGTTCTTTGTGGTAGTTAAGCTGCGTGCATTTTGTGTATTTTTGGTTTATTGAAGTTGAAAAATGACTTAATTTGTGTTGTTCATTCTGAGTCTGTAATTGTTTAAATATCAAGATTTGGCATTTTTGGGAGAGTTCTAATCACAGTTATGATGTCGATAGAACTACAGATTCTGACTAAATGAGCAGCTCATCAAAACCACCTACAGGAGTCAATGCGTTGAGTAATCTTAATTAATGGATTTTCTAGTGTTGTATTAGCTGAGTTCTTTACACGTACTAATTATTATTGAATATAGATTTAATTATGATGTTTATTTGTTATATATAATAAGCTGATGCTCGTAGAACCATAAAAGAGTGTATGGAGATGGTGTTAGATAAAATCGTATATATCTTCAAATATATGATTAGATATATTTGGTTAATAGATATCTTTAGTTTTTAGATATCTTTAGTTTAGAGATATATTTAGTTTTAGATATATCTAGTTTTAGATATATTTGATAGGATATAGATAGATTCATATTCCTAGTTGATTTAGATTTCTAGTTTAATTTGTCTATATATACTTCACAGTTGATGGAATAAAATTTATTTGGGAAATCATCACGCAGATGTTTGACTGACAAAGAATACAATGTCGCTAGGAGTTGTGTTTTACTCAACTGCATTGAAGTTGAACCATACATAGAGTAAGTATTTCAATTCTATGAATTGATTTATATAAACTTTCAATTGTAGTTTGTCTCGTGAACAGATGCAAATTAATCATCCAAATCTATCAAGATCCAAGATTGAATGTAAATTGGATGAGGAATTTCCAAGATGGTTTGAAAGATATGAGTAATATTAACATTTTACAACCATTTTGGTTTGAAATATATTATGTTCATTAATTTATTTTATACTATTATAGGTACAAGATCAGAATAATAACATTGACAACAAGTACATTATTGATCTTTCGAAGGGGCCATTACACACTGTTTGCAGTTTTAATGGATACTATGTGAATGGTTACAGATTTCATAGCCTTAACCATGGTTCAAGTAGAGCTACAATGAACACTGGTGTGTGTGTAAAAGGAAGTTCTTATGGTGCAGATGAGAATGACTATTATGGACAATTGCTCGAGATTTTAGAACTTGAATACCCTGGATTACCCTTAAAAAGAACAATTTTGTTTAAATTTGAGTGGTTTGATCCATCAAGATAGGGAACAATGGTTTATCCCGATTACAAGTTTGTTTCGGTGAATCATAAATGTAGATACATGAAGTACGAACCATTTGTCTTAGCAAAACAAGCCACTCAAGTATTTATTGCTCATATCCGAGTTCAAATAAATCAAAAAGTGATTGATGGGCTGTTTCTAAAATCAAAGCTCGGCCAAATATAGAGTTTCCTATTCAAACACACAAGTCAACAATTGATCCACCATTTCAGGAGGATGAGTTAAATGCTTTTACATCTCCAAGTATAGACATTGATGTCGATCCCATTTGTATCTCAACTGGTGGTATGATAGAAATTGTTGATGAGAATTCTAGTAGCGATTGTGATAGTGAGGTTGATGAAGGTGATGAAACTGAATGTGATGAAGATGATGAAACCCAATGTGCTGAGGATAGTAATTAGTTTCAGGTTGATTTATTTCAATTTTATTTAATAATTTTATTTTTTTCCTTGATATGTTTAGAAGAAGTGTTTATAAATTATGATGTTATCTCTTTGATTTATTTACAGATATGGCTAGAGGTGGTGGTACATCACGGGCACAAAGTTGCATGACACGTAGTGAAGATACTAGTATGCAATCTTCGTCATCTAGTATGAATGTGGAGGAGAATGTGAATATGAATGCACGTAATGTTGTCAATGATGCTAGAGTCTATATAGAGCTTGATGATAGGTATTTTTAATTAATTGTTCATTATAATTTTCAATTTATGTATATATGTGAATGTGGTTGTACTAATTGAATGACATTGGCAGGGCATTGGTAGCTGCTCACCCAATTGCATCAAAAATAACATCTATTTTCAAGCAATCAATAGCTGAGAAAAGTGCTAATTGGAAATCTGTACCAGAAGAAATGAAGCGCCAATATTTTGAAAAATTCAAGGTATATCATATTACATTAATATGAATATTTTCAAGTGATTTGTTTGAGGAAATAGTTTGGTTCAATTTAATTGTAATGTGAATAGCAACAGTGCTTCTCTTTGCTCTTTAAATGCTCTCACTTTCTTTCACTCTATACTTGTTAGTAGTTTTGTTCACTGAAAATGATATATGCTCATTAGTTCTTGGAGAAATTGCCTTGAACACGGAATTTATTGTTAATGAATGCAAGCTGCTACTACTTCTATAACCTCTCTTAAGCTAAAGTATTGCAACACCTTATTTTTTCTTATATTATTGATCAGTTATTTGTTTTTAATTACTTGTTGCAGAAATATTTTACTTGGGATCAACAACTCACTGACTTGATCTATGATGTTTGGCTCGATAAAGCTAGTGAGCGCTACAAGGATATGGTGTGTGTGGTGAAAAAAGAAGGGAAGAGACTGTTATTCATTAGTGAAGAGGTATGGCCATCCTGGGAAAAGTATTGGGCACACCTACAGTGCAAGAGAAATCGGAGAAAGCGAGACAAAATTGAATGAGTAATCCTGATACCGCTAACAAACATCTGGTCATTCATAGAGGAGGATCAAGATGTGCCCAACAATATGTCATTGATTTGGTATGTGTTATATCAATACAACACATATCAATACTGTTTAGTACATGTTCATCGGAGAAATCTTAATGGTAGATATTTGTATGTTCTTACACAACATGCATGTAGTAACATGAAATTAGAGTATAATCATTGTCATCTGAATTTGATAAATGATATTCCTGATCTACATATATATTAGTGGGAGGGGTGATCAAACTAAAGTTTGCATACATCTGAATGTAATTGTAGCTTCTTTCTTACAGCTTAATTTTAATTTGGTATATTTCTTATTTAATTTGCACAGGCGAAAGAGAAAGGAGTTTCAAAATCTAATGTCAGTTGGGATGTGTTTAAGAGATCACATTATTTAAATGGAAAGTTTATTGTCAACAAATCAACTCGTATTGCGGTAAGTGTGGTAGAGATGCGATTTTGTGATTATACTATTGTGTTTGCCCAATTTTGTTTATTATACATGTTTCAGATAAGAGTATAGAATAGGAAAATTATAGAAAGATATTCTTTTATTTTATTTCTATTATGAATTACACTTCAAGTAAGCTCATACAACATTTATATATTAGAGAAGTAATGCAGTTTGCTATCCAAATGCATCACGAAGTATGCTAATTGTTCAACGTCCTCACAAAGGAATATTATTCATGTGGCAGTTGTACGTTTAGTTGTAACAAACTTGATTCGACATCTTTAGATGTCAGCTGCATATCTGATTTGGCCTTTAGAGTAATTGCTCGTTTATTGAGTTCACGGTTCTAATAATATGGGATGGTTAACATGTTGCTGATTTCCAATGCTGCTATACAAGAGATGGATATTACTGGTTCTAATAATATGCATCAACCATAAAAATCTTTGTTATTTACTTTTGATGAGTAGTTTATGTCTATCTAACTGACAAATGTTGGGCATTTGATTCCCTTGTATTTTAAATTTTTTATCCATGTATTTAACTATCATTGTATCGACATTGTAGGATGAGGTTCAAAAGAAAGCTGAAGAACTGAGTCAACCTTTACCTGGCACTACCGATCCAGTTACAGTAGACATGAACAAGATATTTATGGATGTGGTAGGTGGTGTTTCTAAAAAGGGACGAGTGTTTGGTTTAGGTTGTCGAGGGAAAGCATTTGCTGCTGGTAGAAGGTCATCTTCTCAGTTGTTTTCACATGCACTGAATCAGCAAGTTGAAGAGATTTAACAAAAAATGGAGAGATAAAATATGCAAATTCAAGCTCAAATGGAGGCTCGATTGAGGTAGCAAAAGGAAGAAAATGAGGCTCGATTGAGGGAGCAAAAGGAAGAACATGATCGAGAAAAGGCTGAAATGGAGGCTAGAATGAAGGAGCAGATGGAGGCCATATGTGCATGATTTATGGGTGGTTTTAGACCTCCACAATAGATATGTGACTTGTTGGATATCAGAGAATGATTTAAAGATGTAACTCTCCCTGTAGTGTACTTTTGGAGAAGACCACATAACCTACTCTGCTGTGAATATTGTTAAACAAGGGAAAGTTTTTACTTATTAACTTCCTAGCAATGAGTTAGCTTCATTGATGATGGGTGATTCTTGATTAAAACCTGTACTTATACATTGCTTTTGTCTGATAACAACATGAAGGAAAATGAGTTGTTGGGAGATTCTAAGTCCTAGGAGTTTGAGCTAATCAAGGTAATATATCTTAAGTTTTAGCTGCCTTGTATTTTGCTTACTCTTACAGGAAAAAAACATGTATTGAATGTGGAATGTTCTTACTCATATTTATTCTTTTTGAGATTATTGATATATAAGTTATATTAGTTGTAGTATGTCTATTATTGTTTAATTCCCCCACCTCCCACTTTCCAGCTATTCTTGATTTCATTTTCTTGATTTTTGGTTATTGGGTTTTTTTATGCTAAGCCTAATGTTAGTCATATAATTTCAAACGCAATGTCTACATTTTTGGAAGCTCAAATGCTTTCTATGATTTCTGCTCTATTTTGCTACAGTTTTTCAATTGTATTTTTATACCTTGGCCCTTTTCCCAAACTTTAAATTCTTGAAATAGGTATAATATGTATGTATATGTTTACTTGAATCTGCATCAACCTTTGCTTTGGAGTAGCTAATTTAATTACAAGTTTTTTTTTATGTAACGTGTTGTTTGAAAACAGGTTCTCAGAGATAACCGATGGAGTGAATAAGAAGCAGCTATGGAGTAGCTAATTTTTGGAAAATTTATGATCATTTTGATTTCTGAACTGTATATATTTTTGAACTGGATTGGAAAAGTTAACACTTAGATTGTTGGAAATGGCAGTTCTGGATATTAATTTTGTGCTTATTGTACCTGAACTCATAACATTTTCTTTGCAATATTAAAATACTGGTACATTGATTGGTTTGTCTCGTAGATATTGGTACAATATTAAATATTAAAAATAGGAAAAAAAAAAGAGAAACTGGCAATGGAATAATAATAAAGATTGAATCTAGCGATGGGAAACTCGTTGGGAAGAAAATTGAATCTAGCAACGGATATTTTGTCGGAAAAAACAAAAAAAGATTGAATTTAATGACGGAAATTCCGTTGGTAAAAAATATTGAATTTACCAACAGATATTCCGTTGGAAAAAAGCAATTGAATCTAACGACGGAAATTCCGTAGGCAACATATAATATGGCGACAGATATGTCCGTTGTTACAGGGAAATTTACCGATGGATTTTACGGTCGTTAAAATGCAAGGTGTAGCGACGGAAAAAAATTATATATTTTGCGATGGAAAGTTTGTCACTCGTTCGTCGGTAAATTCACCGATGAATAATATTTTCGTTGCGAATTTTTAGCAATGATGTTTTTAACTATAATGATACTTCGTCGCAAGTCCATCGAGGTTACTGTTCAGGGATGAAATTTTTGTGTACCGACGGAATTTTCTGTTGGTAAACTCTGTTTTTCTTGTTGTATAATATAAATTATATTCTTATTTTTTTAAGCTTTGTGTATGATGTACTTTAATTTTTTTTAAAATTTATATATATGGTTGGATTTATAATATAGAAAATAATTTATATTATAATATACTAATATATAATATTGATGAATAAAAATTAAAATTATTTTAAAAATACTAAAAACATGATTTTTTGATTTTATCTTAATGTTGAAAATAAGATAAAATGTATTTTGTTAGCTTTTTATTATTGTTTGATTTCCATCAATATTATAATAAAATAAATAAAATAAAAGATAAAATTAGTCTTGTTGTGATATTTTTTTGAAGAAAAAGTGATAGATGTAAACATATGTAACTATTGGAATTAAACCCGTTCGTTTCCGAACAATTTTTATATAGGATAATTCTAAACACAGCCTCATTCACATTTTAAAATATATATATTACTATTTTACCCTTTTTAAAATATAATTATATTTTTTAAACATAGCTACAAATTGAGTAATTCTAAATACAGCCATAATTTCTCAATATAGCCTATTAATTATTATAAAATAAAAATATCAATGAAATTATTATTTTAACCTCAATTTTTAAAATCTACTATGTTTTTAATTATTTTTATAAAAATAAAAATATTAATGGAAAATTATTCAATTTTTAAAATCTACCAAAATAAAAAAAATGAATTGATGGAGTTTATGAATATAATGAATCTTGAATTGATGGAGGTTATCAATATTAATTTGTAAATTGTTTGTCGAATGATGAGAGAATTATTTTATTCTTTTTCTTTCAAATTGTGGCTGTTAATTAGTGGGGCTATGCTAATCAATACAATTCATTTTTATTTTTATTTTTTCTGGTAGATTTTAAAAATTGAGGTTAAAATAATAATTTTTATTAATAATTTTATTTTTATAAAAATAATTAATAGGCTATATTGAGAAATTATTATTGTATTTAGAATTACTCAATTTATAGCTATGTTTAGAAAATATAATTATATTTTAAAAAGGGTAAAATAATAATATAAATATTTTAAAATGTAAATGAGGCTGCATTGAATAAAATTATGGTTCCGTTTAGAATTACCCTTTCATATATTCAGACTTTTTAACATAGATAGTCATGATTACATATAAATCACTTCTTATGTGTTAAATAAAAACAAATCCTCAACATTTAAAACCAAAATTAACGGTTACGAATCCAACCCAGTTTTTGATGTATTATTTGTGTTAATGTAATGCATTTATTGGCAAGACCATAAATATAGAAATTCAGAATCTGCAACTTTAGTTGTTTGATTTGATGTGTTTTTTAATTCAAAATAGGTACATTTTTATATTTTAAATGTAAATATAATAAATTACATTTATCGAAGACTAAAAATGCATCTACCTTTTATTCTAAAAAAAAAATGCATCTCCTCAAGTTATAAAATGAATATTCTTTGGCTTAAAAAATCATCATTTGTGCCCAAAAAAAAATAAAATCAGCCATTTAAATTTTTTTCAGGCTAAAAAATTAGGAACTTAACCCTAACTCAACGATTTTCGAGCTAGTCCGTTGGAATAAAGAATTTAAGAGTAAGTTTTTATTTTAATATTTTGTTATGGCATTAATTTTTTTCACTTTAATGATCTTTTAAATAATAAAATACGAACAAAATATTTATTTTATCTTTCGAAAATTCAAAATACATCACAAATTTTATATAGTCATACATTTAAATGTTAAAAATGTAGGATTTGAGTCTACAATAGACAACTTGAGTTTTCATTATTCTTTACTTTGCCAATAATCGTTTGTAAGATATCAGAAATAACTACAGATTAAATAAATCTGGCGAACCTATGCATGCTCCTAGAATATTAATTGCAGTAGATGTATTTAAGAATACCTCAACACTAGCGGATTGAATGGTGGTCGTTGATTGAGTTAAATGATGTTCCTACAGATCTGATATTCTGATATATTTTCTTACTCCAGAGAAATCTGGTGAGGTTACGTTACCGAGTTGAATCAAAAACCGGAGAAGTCGACCAACTTTCCCTTATTGACAACCACCTCTCTCTCTCTCTCTCTCTCTCTTATGTACAATGTACTGAATAGTGAGCTATATTGTTATTAGATCCGATATAGATAAGGGGTTTATAAAGTATTAGGGTTTGCAAACCCTAATACTAATGGGCTCATAGCAGTTTGTTGGCCAGACTAGAGATCAAATGCAAATAATAAAGTGGACCCTCCTTATTAATCAATTCAGACTTATAGTGAAGTAAATAAACATACATGTCCATATCTAGAGTAGTCATTTATAAAAGTGACAAAGTATCTATGCCCACCACGGGCTTGTGTTGACATAGGTCCACACAGATCAGGGTGAATGAGTGTTGGTTCCGATTTTTCAGAGTAATTTTAAATGCACAGGGAAAATATTTTAAATGTAAATTTGCACTTACCCAAACTGAGTGTCAGTCTCTCAGTTTGGTTTGTCGAATCTTAGTATGCGGTTTAAGTCTGGATAGTCTTAGAGTCAATTTCAGTTCTATATATACTACAACACTTGAGTGTTGAGTTTTACGATGAGAATAAGCTAATAAATTGAAACCTATAAAATGACAAAGGATTATAGTGGTTCGGACTCTAAAGGTCATACGTCCACTTTTCAGACAGATGTCTGAAAATCCACTAAGTTCAGGATTACACAAGGTGCTCCTACGATTTATCGCTTATCGGTGAATACGTCATACACCGATCCACAAGCTCACTTGTCTGGTCCTTTGCTTTTATCCTTCACTTCGCAGCTCCTCGATCTACATGAACATTAAATAGAAAATATACTAAGTTTACAATTAATATACATTAGAATGTCAATTTAGCCCGAAATCCGCGGGTTGACCCAATTAACTCGAGCCAAAATACAGGTTAGGGTCAAAATATTTTGACCCAAATAAAATTTAGCCCGAATAGCTCGTGACTGAATAACTCGAGATCCGATAGGGTTGAGCTCAAAACCCGACGGGTTGGCCCAATTAACCCGATTATTTTTTCATTAATATATTTATCATAATTATAGTATTAAAATCTACTTTAGATATTTAAAATCATATTTATTAATTAAATTTTAAGTTATATAATTTTATTTAGTTCAAATAGTATTCAATATGTAGTTAAGTTTATCTACTTATAAATTTAAAACATATTTAAAAATTGCTAAAATAAAAAATAATATATTTTTTATAATTAAATCTATCATTATAAAAGAATTTTTAGATGTGTTTTGCATTTTTTTATTAGAAAGAAGTAATATTCGATAATTTTTTATTATTTAAAATATTAAAAGAGTAAAAAGATATTAAAAATAAAAATAATTAATAAATTCATTGGTCTTGATATATTTTATTATTTTTTATTAGCCCAAAAAAATTTCAGTCCAATTTAACCCGGACCAATTAACCTGCAATCTGATAGGACTAGCTCGAATTCCCGATGGATTAACCCGATGACTAAATATATTCTCATTTGTAAAAATTATTTTGAGTATAAGATCTCTCACGTTAGTTATTTTTTGTATGATACTTGAATATTAAAATGTGAACTCATGCTATGATTTATATGACTAAATATATTCTCATTTGTAAAAATAATTTTTTTTTTTACAAAAAAAATCATCAATATTTGAATATTCTAAATAAATGGAATATGTTCTAATTTAGCTAGTGCAACAGTAGGAGTTATATAATTAAATAAATTGAACTTGATATATATTCCATTATTATTAAACATAAATTATTTTAATTTTGAATTTGACAACCCATTTTTTATGATATAAATTACACAAACTGATTTGACATGACACAGGCCTCTTGGAAAATGCACAAAATTTGTTTTAATAGTACTCTTTCCGTCCCGCTCGAATATAGCTCAAATAAGGAAAGTGGGATGATCCGAATTATTAGTCCCCAATTAAAATGACACGATAACTAATGTTTGTGAGTATAGTGAAATTAATAATTTATTGATGAGTGTGAAAAAGTTTGTCATTTTAGAAAAGTTGATAAATAAGTCACACCAAAAGGGTAAGTGGAACTAATAAATTGGAACGGATGGAATATGGATTTGCCACACTGCTTTCATGGATTTTTGGCGCTTCGAGCTTAATGTGGAATGATTTGATGTTTATGGGAAGATTGCTACAGTTTGGATGTTAATAGGCAAATTTGTCGGTTTCGGGGCAACTCTATAGGTTATGTATTAATTGATCCAGGTCAAATCAGGCTAAAAAATTTTCGAGCTAAGAAATCTTAACCCTATCTCTAATTTTTCGATCTTTTGGCTAGCCCGTCAGACCAATGAATTTATTAATGATTTTTTATTTTTAATATCTTTTCATTCTTTTAATATTTTAAATAATAAAAAATAAACAAACTCTCTTATAAAAAAATACAAAACACATCACAAATTTTATATAATAATAAATTTAACTATTAAAAATATGTTATTTTTTTATTTTAGCAATATTTGAATATATTTTTAACTTATTAAATAAATAAAGTTAACTATGTATTGAATACTATTTGAAGTATAACTTATAACTTAATTATTAAATATGATCTTAAATATTAAAAATAAATTTTAGTACTATAATTATGATAAATATATTAATAAAAAATAATTGGGTCAATTCGTCAAATTTCCGGCTCAGTCCTATCGGGCCTCGGGTTATGAATTCGGACTAATTTCTTTCCGAGCCAAATTAAATATTTCGACCATAACCCTCATTTTGTCTCAATTTAATCTGACCAACCCACATATTTTGGGCTAAATTAACATTGCTAACTACAGTAATATCCGATTTTGCTTTAGTATTATTAAGAGATTCTATTTTAGTATATTAGTAGATTCTAAATCATTTATTAAGAGTCGAAATCAAAGTCAAGCAGAACACAACTAAGCCTCCAAATTAAAACCCTTATATATCATGCATCCACTACTACATTCGAATAAAAGTTTTTGGGATCGATGATTCTCCACCCAAAAACAAGTCACTTATTTAAGGGAGGCAAAAACATAAAACATTATACTATTACAATATGCTGTAACAGCATGCATGATTAGTTCAAAATGGAGTAAATGTCTTCAGATATCGCCTTTGCATCCTGGGATATCCCAAGCAGTCCAGACCTCGCAAATCCAGCTGAGTAAATCCCCTTCTCTCCCTTCCAGTGATTCGGAACCTTCTCCTTCGGCATTCCATCTCCACCAAACAGCGCTCCATCATCCTGCATTTATCAAACCATACTCGATCAGAGAGAGAGAGAGAGAGAGAGAGTAAGAGAGAGAGATGAATTATTTGTATGTATATATATACCTGAAGCCAGCCCGGGACATTGCTTCTGTAACCAGTGGCGAAAACGATGGCGTCGAAATTCTGACTGCGGCCGTCGCTGAAGACAACCTGGTTTCCATCCACCGTCGTGATCGATGGCAACACCTGCAGATATATATTTTTTTAATATTTTTATTTCTTGGATTTAAATTAAATATGCAGATTGTACACTTTACTATTTGGATGAGATAATTATTTCAAGCTAATAATTAATGCATGATATAAAAGCAATAGATTCTCAATTAATTACACAGAGTAATATAGGTATGCAACATTTAAAGCTTAATTAACTTATGGATCTATAAATGAAAACCAAGATTTATAAAAATCCTGAGAGGGTACGGTGCTCAATAAATTACTCCCTCCTTCCCGTTCAAATAGTCTCATTTCCCATTTCTGTTTGTCCCATAAATTAGTCCCACTTTCCTAAAATATCAAATTTTTTCACACTCACCAATAAAATATTAATTTCACTACACTCACAACTCTTAATCTTCGTGCCGAAAAGAAAAGGGACTACTCGTTTGGGACGGAGGGAGTACCAATTAAGGATAAACATCATTATCTGAAATGGGGGTAAAAATCTTAATTAATTTGGGAATGTAAATATATATTTGAAAAGAGAATAAAAGCAAAATGAGGGGATTAGCTTCATCCACCTAACGCTGCCCTGATTTTTTTTGTATTTTTGTCATTAATTTTTTATGCACCTTAAAACGGCAACATAAATGTGTGTGTGAAGCTTCTGCTTCTGCATGCAAGAAACAGTGTGTGTTTGTGTGAGATTTTGAGAGAGAGAAGAGTTTGCATGTGTGTGCTATACTTGGATTTCTCCTGATCTGATTTTGTCGATGGTTCCGACATCGATGACGGCGGACCTGCCAGTTTCCTTTTTCAGAAAAAAGGGCCCCTCTTTGGGCCTTTCGATGCCATAATTAGAAAGATTCCCATGTTTCTCCTCCGCCAGCATTAGTACGAGGTTGTCCACCACATCTATCGGCAGCTTCGGTAATAATATCATCCCCAATCTCACCAACGTCTCGCTCAGAACGTGCAGCTGCAACCAATCAACACACATTCATTCATTCATACATTCATAAATAAATCAAATACTAAATTCATCAAGATTTCCAAAAACTCACCGGGCTGCGGATGACAATGGAGGTCCGAGCGCCCCAATTGGACAAGTCGAAGGCGATTTCCATGCCGGAGTTCCCACTTCCGACCACCAGCACCTCCTTCTCCACAAACCTCTCTCCATTATCGTAGCCGTTCGAATGCAGAACCTCCCCCTTGAAGGAGTCCAGCCCCGGCACCGCCGGGATGTTGCCCACGCTGTTCTCCCCCGTCGCCACCACCAGGAACTTCGCCACCCACTTCTCCGTCTCCCCAGAGCGAGAGTCCCGAGTCTCGACCACCCAGTTCTCCGCGCTCTGGTCGAAGGAGGCGGACGCCACGCTCCGGTGGTACATAGGGCTGACCTGAAACCGGGCGGAATACTCATCAAGATACTTGATGAAGTCATTCCTAGGCACATAAGTTGGTGCATCGTCGGGGAAAGGCATGTGAGGCAGCTCACAAAACTCCTTGGCTAGGTGGAGCTTGAGCCTGTCGTAGGCTCTCTTCCTCCACAGAGAAGCTGCGCAGTCTTCTCTCTCTAAAACAATGTTGGGAATGTTTTTCTCGTTCAGACAAGCAGAAGTTGCTAGACCAGCAGGGCCAGCTCCCACAATCACTACTGTGGTGTTGTGCTCCATTTCTCTCTCTCTCTCTCTTGATTTTGCTTACTCTTCTACAATGGGAGTTTCTTGAATATGTGTTGCGATATCTGCGAGAAAAAACCCTCCGATTTATAGGCGAAAAAAAAGCTAGTTGTCATAATGTGACAAATTAGGGATTACGAAAATTAGGGTTGCAGGGATAGTGCTGCATTTAATTTTTTTCACCGATGTTCAAACGTAGAGATCAGGCCGTTTTGGTCATACGTGGAACTTTTTCAGAAATGGAAAATCCCATTTTCGAATTTTGCATTAATCATACACGAAATCTCTAGTTAACTTTGTGGGATGCTTAATTATCATGGAATAATTCTTCATTAATCTATGGTAATTAGAGTTATAATCAATAGAAAAATATTACATTTATTTGAAAGAAAGGAAGCATTAGAGAAGTTCTTTTCAGGAAAATAATGTATTTAGAAATCCTCTACTTTTAATCATATTTATCACATTACTTTAGATCGTAACTCCACCAACTAGACCCGTATCTAAGATTGCGGAACCAATTGATTATCATCATTAAAGTCGACTATTCGATAGTGTTTCTATTTTTTGCAGTTATTTTTCGGTACTTTCGGATACAAATTTGTTCGTTAGTTGTAACGTTATATTGTCGAAATTCTTAATGTTTTATTGTCGATATGCAGTGGTGATTCTGAAGTCGTGCGAAAGGTGTATTTTACCATTATGTTAGTGTTTTATGCTATTAGTTTTTCTAGTGCATGTTTTTAAAAAATATATATATTAGTACAAGATAAATAAGTTGATTTTTAGCTTAAATAAAATCAAATAATAATTGATTTAAATTTATATTTAGTTTATATATATGTTAGAAAAAACTCAAGTGAGATGTATGGTAAGACACCAATATACTTTTCATTACACTATTATATTCCTTGTTTAGTAAAAACTGTGTCATGATAAACAAAAATTAATCACTTTTTAGATAGAATTTAACTTTGTGGATGATCAATAAATGATAATTGTAATTCAATGATCGACGAAACACACATGGGAATTCCACTAAAAAAATGTGAAAGTCATTTAAATTAATGATTAAAAAAAACTATAGTGTTGGTTGTTAAATTGCCATTTAAGGTATAATTAATGTTACAAGTAATGATTAGTACAAGCAATTAAAGTTCACTAATTGTCATTTATCTAAGATACTTCAATCTTGTTTATCAAATGCTTGAGCAAAAATAAGATTCTCGTTAATTAATATACAATGATGAAAAGATGAGTTGTTGATATTAATTTGATTGTGAAATTATAAATTTAAATTTCCATTTTCCGGTTTTCGTAGATTATGATACCCTATAATATTAATGAGTGAGATATGAAATAATAAAAGCAAAAAATAGTGCGCACCAGAATAGCTGGTGAGGAAATTCATGCAAGTGATGACATATGTGGTTGGTGAGAATTTTATTTTTATTACTTTTGCTATGTCACACCCTCACACAAAACGTGAATCGTAGCACCGTCAGTTACAACTATTCAATTGCTCTTGTTTTTTCTTCATGGAGGGGAGTATTTAGAAAATAGGTCTCCAAAACATTTTATTAAATCAACTTTATATATAAGATGTATTGAGGTTCGATTAGTAAGGATCGGTATTTTTGATCGGTGAAAAATTATCAGACTATTGCATTACCGTGAGCAAATAAATTTATAGAATTCGAAGGTAATCGATTTTATAGAGAAAAGTTTGGTGAAATTATATACTCCATCCGTCCCAATTATTTGGTCCAGTTTTAATTTGTACGAATGTCAAAACTCATTTATGAATACATTAAATATTTATACAAATTTTCTGAATTACCCTTATATAGCAACAACTATTAATAATAGACTCTTGTAATTTATAAAGTTGTTTAAGGATAAATTTGTAAATACAAACAAAAAAATACTAAATCTAGATATAGGACCATAAAGAAAAAGGTAACCTAGACAAAATAATTGGGATGGTGGGAGTATTATATGTATTGGACAGTTCATCAATTTGTTGTTTAAGCAGATCAAATTTGAAAAAGATTTTGTCTATGAAAATAAATTTTGGAATTAAAATCAAATAAATAAAAACACAGATTATAGGGAAAACAACTAATTTTGATTCATGCATCAACAAATTCATACCCAAATAACTCAAAAGGTGGGAATTTGATAAAGCGATTACAATTCCTAGGTCATACAATTCAAATTAAATCCCAACTGATTCTTCTTTTTAGACAGGAAACAATTGCATTAATTCTTCCTATTACTAATTTTCATTTTTCAGTCCTTCAATTAAATAACTATAAACCTATGTCAATTTTCATATCTCGATTCTTCAATTAAAATACTAGATTTTAAAAATAAAAATCAGATAATTAAACCAAATTAATCAAGGTTTGAATTTATTTCATTACAACATGCAAACCAGATAATACAAACCCTAGAATCTGCTAGCGTTTCTAGCCATGTCTCCATCACTAAAAACTTGAATCGTAAAATAAAACCAGAACAATGAAAATAACCTAACAAATGAGTATATATATCAGTAGGTTTGAGTTTTGTGGGCTTGAACTTCATGGAAAAATTGTATTGTGTTTCTGGCCTTGACTTGAAAAGTCGTGCTTCAAATGTTGCGCCGACATAGATGGTGTCGGTCTACACACAACTCATCATCTTAATCTCCAATTTGCCTGATACTACGTTAGCACCGACAACTCCATGTTAGGGGTGAAAACAGGCCAGGCGAGGCCAAACCGGACTTTAGCTTAGAAGGCATATGCCTGCAATTATTTTAATTAATTAGCCTGAGTCTGGCTTGTTATTTATGATAGGCCTCTAAATAGGTCTGAGCCTCGCCTTTATAATGAAATAGGCCAGGCTTTCGGCCTTTTAAAAGCCTGTATAAGCATGTATAGTTCACAATCTAATTTCCCAACACTAAAATAAATAAATTAACAAAAACATCAATTATGTAATAATAATAATAAATACAAAATCAAAATTATTTAAATGCTAACAAAATAAACTTAGCAAATATAAATTAGAATCAAAGTCCAAGTCAAAATCCAAATGATATAAATTCAAAATACAATTAAAAATGACAATCTAATAGCAAGTCCTCCTAATTCAAAGTGCTTAAAAGACAAATTCTGAATTATTAGCAAATTACAAAAATCAAACTTCAAAGCATCCCTTGTTCTTGCTTAAGTTCCTTAAAAAAAGCATATGGATTAGACAATTTTTTGAAATTTAGTATAAATTATTTAAATAACAACTTAAACATTACCTTCTTTTTCTTCAAACCATGTTTATTGCAAAGTCAATTACACCTTTCATTCAAATCATCTCTTGCTCTTGAATTTCCTTAGAAAAGAAAATATAGAATAGACACAATATTAAAATCCAATGTAAATCTTTTAAAATACCAAGTAAAGTATTACCTTCATTTTGTTCAAACCATATTTATTGTGGAATCAATCTCTTCATTCAAACTAGAGCGATAATCATCAATCACTCTCCCTCCCACACTAAAAGTGGACTTTAATGCAATTGTGGAGATTGGAATTGCTAAAACATCGACAACTATTTTAGATAATATCTTGTACATATAGCTAATATTTCTCCACCACTGCATTACACAAAAAATATTTAGATTACCTTCGGGAATGTACAAACTCTCATCAAGATAAGTTTGTACTTCGGACTTCGGACTTAGATGGGGGCACTGCTTGAGTTTCACATACAATACTCATGATATGGTCAAATCCAGTGATTAATGAAGGACTACACTCTTGTGTTGATGAGTTGCTTGCATCATTGCATTCATCGGCACCAATATTGGTAGGTGTTTCCTCCTTACTTATCTCAACATACTCATTGTACAAGATCTCTAGTGAACTCATCACTTTATCAATGTTTTCCTTGCATACACTTGTTGGAGTATATATCAATGGAAAACAAATATTGACAACATGAAACTTGCACATCGGATCCAAAACACTAGCTATAACTATCAAAAGTTGATTGCATTCAACCCAATACTTATCAAATTACAATTTCATATGCATTGTCATATATCTCATAATCATATTTTCATCAAGAATTGCTTTATCAATATCTTGTTTTGCTCTCCAAACTTCAGCTAAGTATAGATTGGAAGTAGGATAACTAGTTCCTGAGATGATGTGTGTTACAAGATTGAACACTTCTAGAAGTTGACAAACTTTCTTAACTTTTTCTCAATCTTCATCTGAAGGCAAATAGTCATAATGTGGCTCTCTTTCCTTGTAAGTTGGAAATGAAATCTGAAACCTCAAAGCAATAGAAAGCATATTGAATACAAAATTCCATCTTGTTGGACAATCTACAACAAGCTTTACTTCTTTCAAATTCTTTTGTACTAGGACATCAGAAAATGCATGACTTCAACCTTTAGTCATTGTGTTAATGTATTTAACAGTTTCCCAAACATTATGAATGATATCCTTAATTCTACAGACCATCTTGCATAAACAAATTTAATACACGTGCACAACATCTAACTTGAAAGAAAGCTCCTTCAAGCACCAATTTACTATTAAGTGAGAAATTCTCCGAGTCATTGTAAGAGGCATTATCTATTGTTGCAGAAAATATTTTACTCTCATTCCCAAGCCTTCAAACATTTAAAAATTGCATTTGTCACATCAACCCTCGTCTAGGAGTTGGCACCTTAACAAGCTCAAAATTCTCTTTTGAAGATTTCAATTCACACCAATGAAATAAGCAGTTAAAACCATGTACTCGGTCACTTGATGACTAGGTTTCCACATGTCAATAGTTAATCTTATCTTTACTCACATCTTTCAACAAAGCCTTCAAGTTTTTTTTCTAGCCTCATAGATTGCTAAACAATCATTTCTCAGTATTTTACGGGAAGCTTTTTAAAATTCTTGATTAGAATATTGATAAGCCCACATCAAAACTTGATCATCAACAATGCTAAAAGGATACTCATTAATCATAACAGAAGTAGCAATTATTTCTCTCATTTTCTCATTAGAGTATCTAGCACCAGGAACCAGGAATAGATTACCAACAAAAGTAGAAAAGTTGAAAAGAATTGTAGGTTGTTTCATTGAAGCATTCATGTGCAATTTTTTTTGCAAGCAAGATTGTGTATGTCTTTTTAAATGATTAGTACTAGACCCCTTCCAACCAATTGCAAATTTATCTTTGCAATACTTGGAAACAACTTTCTTTCCTATTTTAGGAAGATCAACCTCATCAATGTCATTCCAAACTATTGATGTATTTGCTCTCTTTCTCTTTGTAACACAATCAGCATCCCGAGTCTCTTGATTCTTACTATCTACTCTATTATTTTCTGACTCACTATACTCACTTTGTTGAAGCGAAGAATGCACGCTCGATTGATTATTCTCCATTTCAGATAACATAATCCTAAGAGTCAATTACAAAATAATAATTACTTATTTCTTGGTGAAGACTAATAAACTAAAAATCAATTTATACATGATTGAGTTTAAAAAAAAATTAAATTAACAACTCTATCTAAAAATCTATCTTGATTCCATTACCTAACAAAATTCATATTTAATTTTTATTTTATCCACCTAAAAAAAATTCAATTTTTTTAAAAATATTTCTCCATTAGAAAAAAAATCATTATTGTTTAGTGAACTGTGAGACATAGAGAAAAATTATAATACAACCCATCAAATTTGGTGCTTGCAGTTAGGCTTCCATTTTATTATATTAACTTGGACTTCATAGAACTTATCTAGGTGGATAATTCAAAAGGTATATGATCTATTTCATAAACTTACATATGCTGATGCAAATCATGCAATAAGACATACAATTCAAACAAATTTAGAGAATCTAAGTAAACAAATTGTAATCATGCACTATGACATTCAATCCAAACAAAAATAAATAAATAACAGTTGAGTTGCTCACTTGCTAACCTCAATTGGAAGCTTCACTGTGAATTAATATGCAACACTAGATGAATTTGTGAAGCCTCATATTCACTCACTTGATAGTTGATATGTCAATTTACAATCAAATCTTTCATTGGAGCTGAATTTAAAACAAAAATAAATTATCAGAAGAGCATAAGGAATATGTGTGATTCAACATGTGATGGAAAGAATAAGAAATTGAAACATCAAGGTACATTTCCCATCATGCAACTAGGATACTTCAACTACAACTACTATTATTGTGTTCTACATACAATTCTTTAACACAATAAATTATTTTACACATGTCTTTTTCAACTTCTGGAACCCATGACCAAAGACAATTAAAAATAAATAAAACTTGTTGGCAGGGAAAGCAGCTTACTATCTGGGCGTTATAAGTGAAGGGATGGGCGACGGTGCTTGAAGGGCTAGGTGATGGCACGTGCAGGGCTACAATAGTGCAGGGCTGTGCGACGTGCAAAGATAGAGTAGAACAGTTGTGCAAGCCGCAGTGCGTGCAGGGCTGGGCAACGGTGTGTGAAGGGTTGGGCGACGTGCGTGAAGGGTTGCAGACTGCACGACCGGGCAATATGTAAAAATAGGGAGGAGGTGCAGGCTGCGGACTGCAAGGTTTGTGCAGGGGTGGAGCTGCAGGGCGGCGGTGCCGGAGGGTATATCGGCGGGGGCTTCACAGAATCACGGGGTTGCACACTATTTTTGTTCAAGAGTCTAAGAGAGTGGTGGTTGAACTTGTAGTTGGTTTAGGGTTTATTTATTTAGTTGATAGATATTATTTATTCAAAATTAATAATAAATATTATATTTTAAATTTTAATATTAAATGTATTATTAAATAAAATTATATATATTTAATAAAGTAATTAAAGTTAAACAGGTTGGCCTAATAAAATAAACAAGCTCAATGTGCAGCCTTGGCGCAACCTATATAAATAAATAGGCTCTTTAACAAGCTCAAGACTGGCCTTATTTTTTAAATAGGTCGAGCCTGAAATAGGTCAAGCCTAAAGCCCTTGTTGGGCAGCGTGGCCTATTTCCACCCCTACTCCACATCGATCGTCGATCGACACAAAGCCACATCGGTCGACGTGGAGTTTTCCTTCGATTCTTCTGAGCAATTTGTCCATGTCGAGCGACACGAGCTTGTGTCAGTTGAAATAGAGGCTAATATTGTTGAATTCTTCCTCTTTTGATCAACTTGTCTCTTATTTGACCTATTTTTCTACAAAACCGAGCAGCACAAGCAAAATACCTATTAAAACATACTCATGCTCAATAAATAAATCTAAACTACTGAAAATGCATAAATAACAAGGAAAATCATATGATAAGTGGGTGAAAATACGAGCTTATCGACTCTCACAATCGCGTTGAAGGAGATAGCTAGTAAAAGCAGCAAAATAACAAAAATTAAAATAAACAAGAGACGACAAGAATGCTTCTTATTAATTCTGAAATTTGACATAGTATAGGCTAGGCTAATGAGCGAAAAATTGCATCCTGAGAATTAAGTGGGTACAAGTTTTTGGGCCTAACTAACCACAACCCACCTTGCAAAACCCCCGAGATTCTCGTAACCGATCCAAAAACCTGGAGATCGATTAGGGCTAACGTAACCTATTGGTGGTGAGCCACAATTTTCACAACTATTCTTGTAGCATCTTATCCAGATAGCTTGGGGCTTCTCAGAGCACTGGGGTCGATAAGCTCTTGGAGCTTCGGGTCGATAGGTGTCTAGAGTCGATTGATCCTTGGGTTAGCCAGTCATGGTGGTCGCCGACCATTCAACCTGCTGAGCTTTTCTTGTTGGGCCGGTTGGATAATTTGTTAGCAGGCTGAATTTCTTTGAATTTCGTCCACTATTTTTGAGCAATTTCGATTGAGTTGGTCGCTATGACCTGACCCCAACAAAATATTTATTATTAAAAAACATCTTTTCAAATATAGTTGTTAAATATTCATCCATTCTTAATTAATAGTCTCATTTTTTTCCTGCACAATTATGAGGAATATAGAGATAAGAGAAATTAATAATTTAATAGTGGATGTAGATAAATTTTCCATTTTTAATTATTTGACTAATAAAAAGGATATTAAAAAAAAAAAAAAAGGAAAGGTGGACTAATAAAATGAAACAAGGTGGAGTAACTATTCAAGTCATTTGTGGGATATACTCCTTCCGTCTCATTTTAATTGACATATTTATCAAATTGGATTGCGATCGAATTGAATCATTTCTAAAATGATAATCTTTTAACACTTAATAACAAAATATTAATTACACTTACATTCATAATTTTTAATTTTTGTGAAAAAAAAAAGTTCGAATTTAACCGGAGCGTAGGACTATATTACAACGTTCGATGTTTTGAGCAATTTTTCACAAAAATTGCTTTCTACGTGTCTTTTATGTGCTGTGGGAGGTAATTATGATTGAGGCTAACAAAGTGACACCTCGCCTTTCATATAAACAAACAACTGTTAATGTTTAAAAATGCCCTATTTTATAAAACATGTAATGAAAATACCCCTTTTTATAAACATATCCAAGAAATGCCCCAAAGTACAATATCTGACATGTTTTTGTGTTTAAAAATGCAATCAAGACAATCATTTGGTGATGATTTGCATTTAATTAGGAGAAATTATTTTTTAAAACTTGATTGTGTTTAAAAAAAGAAAAAAATAAAAAATAAAATTGGATCCCACCGGTTTTTCGCGGTGATGACCGGTCGGCACCGGTGATGACCGGTTCAGACCGGCAGTGCCGACCCAAAATTGATTTTTTTTTTTTTTTTTTTTTAAAAGGCGGTGATGACCGGTTTTTTGCGATGCCTACCGGTCCATTTGCGGTGATGACCGGTTTGAACCGGTCTGCATCCCTTCCCCTTTTTTTTTTTTTTTAATGTGGTGATGACCGGTTTTTTCACGATGCCTACCGGTCCATTAGCGGTGATGACCGGTTTTTTGACGATGCCTACCGGTTTTTTTTTTTTTTTAATTGCAATTTTTTTGTTTTATTGTATGAATAATGTAATTTTCAACAATAATTTAGGGCATTTTTATTTGATAAAGTTGTGTTGGATGAGTTGTTACTATAAATGTACAGTATTGGCAGGCTTGCTGATAACCTTTTTTTGGACTAAATCAATGAACAATGAATTCAGTTGTTGAAAAATACAGTGAAATGCTCGTGAATACTGAATTCATTTGTTGAAAAATACAGTGAAATTGAAATTAATCGTACGCAGAATTGATGTTACCTCACTGCAGTACACTGCACTAATCAATTCAATAATTTTACTTTTGCAGACTTTGAAATCATTCATTGAATATAGACCTAACTCTTTACTTTATATACTCTCATTCAGAAGAAAATTTTCATTCACCGCAGAAACCAAAAAAATTATATCATCATTCTGTCATTCACATTTTCTCTGAACCCCTTTCGAACCCATTTTCAAGCAATTAAAATGGAGAATTGGTGCAACATGTTTTTGCACTATAATGGCCATTTTGATCATTCGTGGCACTATATTGGTGGCCAAGAAAGATTGATTTACCTATCAATGGCTAATATATCAATAGCTGCATTGAGAAGCACCATTCAGACGATTCTTGATGCAGAAGGTATTGGAGGTGAGTATAATATCTATTATACATCTCAGACTCAAAGTGGAAGAAATGGAGCATCATTGCTGACAGAGAATGCGGAGCTGCAACGACTCCTCAATTTTTACTCGGAGCCTGATATTTACATTATTATGAATCCCACAATCAACACTGGTGCTGGTACTTCTCAGCGGGAGCCATCCCCCTACATTCCGTTCGTATCCTCAGTCAGTCCTCCACCATATGCTCGATACAGTCCAACTGAATCAGAACTTCAGAGATTTACATCTTCTATGCATTTTGATATTGGTTCTGAAGGTGGTAGTCGGGGTTCACATATTCCTGACTTGAATGATGAGCTCCCTGAAGATCATAATGATGACGAGGAGGCCCACTTCATTCCTGAATACCACACAGGAACTGATGGTGGTGTGTTGGAAGAAGAAGCAGACGAAGAGGCTGATCTAGATTCATCCGGATCTGATTCTGATAATGAAGGTGAAAATTTCTTGATGGATTGCACAGTTGCAGAATTTTCTGCATGGATCAGATCAGCGGGAGGTATGAGTGCTTTTATTTCAAATCTTATGCCCACTAACCCCCTTTTAGAAGGTTGTCCAGTTCAAGGTGATATGAATAATTGGATAGTTCCAATTATGCCAGTGGATACGACCGAGGCACCTGTTGTGAGAGATGTGGCATCCATACTTGATCAGGAATTGAGTTTGGGTGCCATGTTTTGGAAGAAAGATGACTTGCTAATTGCTGTTGGTTTGTGGCATATGGAGCATCGTCAGGAGTTTAAAGTGAAAAAGTCTGATAGCATCCGACTTGATTACATTTGCAAACGAAGTGAGAATTGTTCGTTTCACATACGTGCGAGGTGCAGGGATGGTTGCTGGATTATCCGTCACTTTCAACCAAATCATAATTGTATGTTGAATCTTGCGGGAATTGGATCCAGAAATATCCGTTCAAAAGTAGTAGCTGCCTATTTTGCTCGAAAGATGCGTCGCCAGGGTCAAATCATCAAACCAAGAGCAATAATGGCCGAACTTCAACGAACTTTTGGGATTCGGGCGAGCTATGCTGTTGCATTGCGATCCAGAAATGCAGCCATTTCCCTGATGTATGGCAGCATAGCGGATTCTTATAAGCTCTTGCCTAGATATCTCGAGGTGCTTCGGCAGTACAATCCAGGCACGATGACAGATCTGGATATTGAGAATGATGGAACATTCCGACATTGCTTTGTTGCACTCGGTGTTTCCAGGTTAGCTTTCAACAATAATTTGTTAAGACAAGTCATTGTCATTGATGCCACGCACTTGAAGGGCAGAAGCAAAGGCATCTTATTGGTTGTTGTTACGAAAGATGGAAATGAAAATGTTTTTCCATTGGCACTTGGTGTTGGGCCAATCGAAAATGATGAGACTTGGACCTGGTTTCTCTCTAGATTGAGGATGTGCTTTGCAGTCAGCGAACAATTGTTAATTGTTTCAGATCAGCACGTTAGCATCGGGAATGCAGTCAATGCTGTATATCCGGGTACGGCGCACGGTATCTGTTTTTATCACCTGCAAAATAAATTGACAACCCATGGTCCAACCATTGTGAAGCTATACCATCGTGCTGCTTATGCTTATCGATTGTCGAGCTACAGGCAGGCAATGGATCAAATTCGATCGTCAAAACCTGTTGCGTACGAAAAGCTCATTTCAGTAGGTCCTGAAAGGTGGTGTAGGTCGAAGTGCCAAGTCCGTCGTTACAGTTTCTTAACATCGAATGCTGCTGAAGTTTTCAACGCAAGGTTGTTGGAGGCTCGTAGATTGCCCATATGTTCGATTATTGATACATATCGAGGTATACTGGAACAATGGTTCGATCAGAGGCGAGCAAAGGCGAATGCAAGAGTTGATGAGTTAACAGAAGAGGCCGTGCAAAAGGCATCTCCTCTCTCCGATCTAGCTCATACACATCAGGTTGTGCCAATCTCCGATAATGAATTTAAGGTTACTGATGGAGAAAGAACTTGGAAGGTTGATTTGACGGCATGTACTTGTGAATGTCGTGAGTTTCAACTGGACCTGATGCCATGCTCACATGCAATGGCTGCGATTCGGTATGATTCTCTACTATCATCTTCATTATTTGAATACTTCAACAAGTCATTGTTTTTATTTTTTCGCAGTTACAATGGGGTCAACTATTACGATTATGTTCATAGCTACTACAAGACAAGTAACTGGCGTGAGATTTATGGTGGTACTGTGAATTCACTTCCTCCTGAGGATGAGTGGGATGTTTCAGATGAAGCTGCATCTCTCCTGGTGAAACCTCCTATTATTACACGTCAAGCTGGTCGTCCCAGAAATAGTCGACGTCCCTCCGGAGCAGAACATACTCAAACATCTTCTAGCAGACAAAGAGCTCCTAAAAAATGCAGTATTTGTAAATCAGAATCGCATACGAAGCGATCTTGTCCTGATAGAGTTGCAAACACTTAATGTTTGTAAAAAATAATGCTTCAACTAATTTAATATTGTAAGTGTGCTTTAAATATGATGCTTCAAATATCAAGTTTATAATAGTCTAACAACAATCAATCAAAAAGTCTAACAACAATCAATCAAAAATACATCAAACATACGAGAAATCAAATAGTCTAAGGGCAATCAATCTTCTAAATAATGCAGGCCCATTAGGACTCTCCATCTACTGTGGAGTCGGGTACCCGAACATGAACATCTCTAATGCTGCGCATGCATAAGTCGAATGTTGCGCTCCCTGATTGCCCTTGAAATACATCACCCTAGAAAAAGCCATGCATAAAGACAATATCCAAATACGTAATAGAAACTAACCGTATCTGCCTCGGTCCAATCCAAAGCTGTAGTGCAATCAGTACCATTGATGAACTCCAATAGAGCTCGTGATTCCTGAGGCCTCGGTCCCTGCCTACTTACCCGATAATCTCTTTTCATTAAGTCCTACAAAACATTAAACACCAAAACATATCAATATAAACGATATTGAAAATTAGATAATTAGAATTACGAAAAATACTTACGAAGAATTGAGGTCGCAGAATCCGAACCCTTTGTTGAAGCTGATAGTAACTCCTCTGCAGTGACTGGACGTAGCAATCGATGACCTCCATAGATAACGGCTGTTCAATATTCTCTATAAAAGAGAAATAAGATTGTGGCCACTCTGTATTGTCGTTAAAGGATTTCCTGCTAATTCCTTCACCCATGCGTCTCCACGCATCATAGTTGTCCTCTAACACGCAACTGATTCCCATCGGCCGTCCATCATCACCCTGAAATGAAAAGAACATTAGACATCATATACTTAAATTTAAGAAATGTTAATATGTTACATGAAATACCTGCAGTTCAATATCGCGTGCAAGCAAATAAATGATGTTGCTTGAAGAAGGTTGATCCAAATCAGGTATGTGCTGGCGAGACTGGCGCTCAGTGCTGCGTCTCCTCTCAGTAGAACGACGAACGGCACTCCGTCTCCTCTCATCAGTCCGACGATCTGTGCCAATATGAAACTGCTCTGGGACAACTAAATCAGTATCTCTACGAACCTCTCGGTCTACTGATGTGCTAGGTCTAGCAGAAGAGCTAGGTCTCGTAGAGTGGTGGGAAGTACTGGGCCTAGTAGAGTGGTGGGAAGTACTGGGCCTCTGCTCGGGACTGTCCATCTGTATCCCTCGCCCTACTGACCTTTGTCTCGCATCAGTACGGTTACCACATCGCGCTGAGTTGATCAAATCTGTGACTACTCGGGTCACCTGCGGAATAACTCTATCTGTCAATGCATTGTTCACTGCAACGTCAACCGCCCTCTGCACCGCAGCATCAACTGACTCAGTAATTATATTCCGAAGCCTATTCATAAAGGAACGAGATGGCCGAAATCTCTTAGACTCACTTGACTCTCCACTAGATGATGTCCTATCCCTCCTCGAACGAGTGCGCCTATGTGATGCTCTCGAGCTCTGCCCTTGAGAATGAGATTGTGCCCCAAAACCTCCCTGATCACCACCCTGATCACCACCCTGATCACCACCCTCATCACCACCCTCATCACCACCCTGATCACCACCCTGATCACCACCCTGATCACCACCCTGATCATGACCCTCATCACCACCCTCATCACCACCCTCATCACCTCCCTGATCACCTCCCTGACCCCTTTGTCCTCCAGAACCCTGTCCTATAGAAATGCTCTGTGATCGACGATCACCTCTCTGTCCAACAGGACGTACTGGATTTTCTGGATGTCGGAAGTTAACACTAAGAGAATCCTCCTCCTGAGAAGAAGTGTAGTAGAAAAGCTCTTGTTCATACGGAAACGGGATTAGGTTGGCGAAAACTTGAATCTACAATAAAATACAAGACAATTAGAAAATTTGTTAGTTTACAAATAAGTAATTTAGATGAATGCAATACCTGTGCACGAGCAAAGAAGCTTTGCCAATCAATCGTAGCTGGCCTTGTAAACTTCCACTTCATAAATCGGGGAATTAGAGTAGGATTCTCTAAAATGGCACAACTACCACCCAAGTCCGGAATGGCCTCATAGGCCCAAACCTACAAAAGATTTGTTTGAATTATAACTCATCAACTTTACATATTTACTAAATTCATAAAAAAATAAATTATACCTGCAAAATCCAAATAGGACCGCCCAAATGAAGAGTCCCTTTTGCTTCTACCCTCGTGTGAGCCTGCTCTAAATAGTATGATAAAGACTTAAACGCATATGCTCCCCACGGAAATTGGTTCCAATCAGTCCAATTATCTACCAAAACGAAGACCCAATTCTCGATCTTACGTTTTTCAGAAAACCCTAACACAAAGCTCCACATGGCTAATATGTTGGCCACTCTCAAATACAATTCATGATTATTCGGGTGAACTAAACCAGCCTTAAATTTGTTTAATAACTGTTTAGCTGTGATAGATTGACCACCACAGAACAACCTATACACCGACGAATCAGAAGGATCATGATCAGCACATGGATCAAAATGAGTGGGTCCAAATGTCAAACCGGTCACTAGTGCAAACTCACCCACCCCTAAAGAAATAGTCTGCCCACCAATATGAAACCATAAAGCTTTTGGGTCGAGACTTGTAATTTGGTAACTTAACAATTGCAATAATGGCTGCGAGGCACTAGGTCCATTTTTTTTCCACATTAACAAATTTCCAAATGGGCCATTCATAAAACTAGTCACCAAATTATCACCCCCTATTGAATACAACGTGTCACTAATTGTCTCTATTGTCGTAACCTTAGTGCATAAATTAATCTTACAAGTTACATTACGTAAAGCGGGTCTAATAAATTCAACCTGCACAAATTCATTACAAAATAATCAAAAATCAACCTAATGTTCAATTCCAAAACAACATATCCTCAATCTTAATTTCCAAAGCAACATACACAATTGTACTAGCATAAATAGCAACAATCATACTCATGTTCACTTCCAAAGCAACATACAAATGGAGAGAGAAACAAATTTCATGCAAAATTTTTGAATTTAAGGGCAAATTTCAACAAAATTGCAACAAAATTTAACATAAAGATTAAGAACAAACAATCAAAATAAAGGTAGAAATGGAGAAAAACCAACTGACCTCAGCCATTTCTTCAAAAAAACGATGCCGACTTCGAAATTTGATGGAGGTTGCCGACTAAGATTGGGAGAAAAATGGGGAAGAATGGGGATGCTTCGTGAGTGAAAATGAAAGATGAAACCGTGCCAATAATACAACAAGTGAGTTAAAAATAAAAAAAATAATAAATAAACCGGTCGGCACCGTGCCTGACACGGTCGGCATCGTGACGGTGCCGACTCCTTTACTTTTTCTTGTTTTTTCCAGTCGGCACCATTCAAATTGTATATTCTCTCTATTTTTTTAATTTTTTTTGGAGTAGGGATGGGATAAGACAAAATATTTGTGTTTTCAAAAAAATTTTGGTTTGAATGTTACAACTTTTTCAACCAAAATTCAAACAATTCATTCAATCTGTCAGAAAAAATGTACGGTGGGGTATTTTTTGAAGTTTTTGATAAGAAGGGGTATTTTGTGGATGTGTTATAACAAAATGGGGTATTTGAGATTTTTTCTCTTAAATTTATTATTTAAACTTTTATCAAAAAAAAAGAAAAAAGAAATGGAGCTCGATCAAATCAAGTTCGAGCCTCAAGTTTTGTGTTGAACTCAAGCTCGAAACTGATCATTGATCATTAGGAGTAAGCAAAAACCGAACCGAGCCAAAAAAATCGATCGAACCGTCGAAATTTGATCGGTTATGTTCGATTTTGAAAAATTCGGTTCGGTCCTTGGTTGATGAAATGAAAAACCAATTTAATTCGGTTCGGTAGTCGGTTCTTTCTTTTGGAACTCAAAGAACCAACCAACCGACCGAATATATTATATTTAATAATAATAAATTAAATTATATTTAATATAATATGTATAATATGTAAAAGGAGATTGGTAGGGTTGATCACATAATAAACATGGTAGCCCACTTTCTCTCAAATGGTAAAAACTAAAATTATAAAATTTTGTATCTACGAGATGTGATAAGAGTAAATAAATTATAATGCAGTTTTGGTTGGGATTCAAAATGGCAAATCACGCCACCACAAAAGCACTAGAAGAGCCAGTGAAATGCTTGATAGCTCCCAACAGACTCTTCGAAGCACCAAAGTGCCTAATTCTGTACACACCTGTAGCAGCCGTCTGTGGTATTATCCATTGTATGGTTGCATAGCTTCGAGTGCTGAGTTTCGAAGGTCTCGACCATACGAAACGGAGGCAGAGATCGTCGTCGTCGTAGGCGGGCTCCCAGGAGTCCTTCCCTCTGAGAATCTCCACCAGAGCGAATGTCCCTTCAGTCATGAGGTCGTTTCTCGGGCATGCGGACCAGAACACTACAGTCACGTTGTCGCCTCTCCTGAATGTCGAGTTCTTGGGTATGTCCGTGCTGACATCCCCGAATTGGATGCCTATGGGAGTTGCATCCATCACGACTGGTGTGAGCAAGCTTATTTGCTTGTCCAGCAGATCTGGTGGCTGCGGACCAGACTCGACTGGCTTTCCAGTGATCAAGGCTGCCGCGAGCTTCTGGAATTCTTGGATGTAGGCGCTGAGTGTGTGTGGGCCGTATAATGTCGACGCGCCCTGGAATAGGCAAAGAGAGCCGAAGTTAGGAAATGAGATGGGCGTATGCATATATCTGCGTTCAACACAGCAAGTAGGAGATTGAGAATTCTTAATTTTTTTATAGGGAAAACAATGAAAAACACCACAAAGTATTGGTCCGCTATTAAAAATACCCTAATGTTTCCCTTTTTCTGAATTATACTCGAATGTTTCATTTTGCCAATTAAAAATACATTCCACTATAAAAAATACCAAATATTTCTCTTATCACTGAATAATAGCATAATATTTGATTTTGTCATTAAAAAACCTGCAATCGTTAATGGTGATAAAATTTTGATAAATCATTCATGTGTGACATTTCCTTCTTTGGTATATATGTGGCATATATTATATTAAAATTAAATTATGATTCATCACGGTTAGCGATGTAGGATATTTTTAAAAGATAGAACCAAACATTAGGGTATAATTCAAACTTTA